>WOXC01002804.1:0-98078 GCA_011680675.1 Gymnobelideus leadbeateri
AATTTAAGGGAGAGTAGTTTGGGTTAAATAATGCAGTTGGAAGACAGATTGTAGAGAATTAAGAGAGTGAGAAGAAAGGAAATAGAGACACCTGTTGTAGACAGCCTTCTCAAGGAGTTTAGTTACAGAAGGCAGGAGAGCTATGGCATGGTAATTAGTGGTGATGGATGGACCAAGTGAAGGTTTTTTTTTTTTCCCTGAGGATGGGAAGACATGAGAATGTTTACAGGCAGTAAGAAACCAGCCAATAGACAGTGGGAGATTGAAGATAAATGAGAGAATGGGGATAATAGAGGGGATGATTTGCTGCAAGAGACAAGATGGAATAGGATCACTTGGACACATACAGGGAGTCAGTCCTGGCAAGGAGAACAGCCACTTCTTCATGTAAGATAGGGTTGAATGAGGAGATAGTAGCAGAAGGCATCTATGTTATGTGAAATGAACAAGACGAGAGAAGAGGGAATTTCCAGTGAATAGCCCCTATTTTTTTTCCAACAAAGTATGAGGCAAAATATATAAGGAGGAGGGTCCACAGGAGTTTTGAGGAGGGTGAAAAAGATTTGGGAGAGACAATGTGGTAAATGTGACTTAGTTAATTAGGAAGGTGTAAAAGAATTGTGGACAACTAGATGGAGAAGAGGATAGGGCAGTGGGCATGGAGTCAGAAAGACTCATCTTCCTGATTTCAAATCTGACCTCACACATCTATTATCTGTGTGACCCTGGGCAAGTCATTTAACCCTGTTTGCCTCAGTTTCCTCATCTGTATAATGACCTGGAAAATAAAATGGCCAATTACTGCAGTATCTTTGCCAAGAAAATCCCAAATGGGGTCACAAATGTGGACATAACTGAAAAACATCTGTACAAAAGGGTTGACTAACAATAATAAGACCTCATTTGAGGTTATATAACATAAATTTGTAGTAGACCCAATCAAAGGAGTTTGTATTTATTTGATGGGTAATAAGGAGCCACTGTAGATTTTTTTTAAATGAGGGTAGTGTTATATTTAGATCCATTGCTTTTTTTGGCCACTGAATGTGCCCAATCCTCAATTTCGCATTGAAAGAACTAATTCTTTGTCTTGAGCTGAAATTTGTCTCCTTATAACTTTCATTGATTAATCATAATTCTGCCTTCTGAATCAATACAGAATTAATAATCCAATTCTTCATCTTTTGCTTTTATAAAGGATTATTTACTGGGGAAAAAGTAAAAATATTCTCCTTAAATAATAGCTAATGATAATAATAACTAACATTTATATAACGTACTGTTCACTATGGGCTAGACACTGTACAAAATGTTTTAAAGTTTTTATCTCATTTGATCCTCACAACAGCCCTGGAGTGTAGGTGCCATTATTATCCCATTTTAGAGATGAGAAAACTGAGTCAAACAGAGGTTAAGTGACTTTCTTAGGGTCACATATACAAAAAATATCTTGGGACCACATTTGAACTAAGGTCTTCTTGACTCTAGGCCTAACAGTATATCCACTGTGCCACTTAGCTGCCCCAGGAGTACTATTTTCTCTTGACCATGTTGGGCTCTGAGTAAAATGGATTCAAACTTAGCATGGTTGCTCAAACTTTTCTACCAAGTCCACTTCTGGGTGCAGTATAGTCAATTTGTTGTTTCCTTTATTGTAAGATACCATTGCTTCTGGTTAGCTGTACAGGGTTGGGTCAATCAGATCCTTTCTGAAGAGTATCCCTTCTTAGAGACTGCTTTATCTCTGGTGATTATTTTAAATTTTTAAAGATCATGGGGTTGGGGTCATAGACTAGTCTAATTCGATACTCATTTACCTAAGAATAGGAAAAAGAAACAGTATGAAAATGGCAGAATCATGTATTTAAGGCTACATATAGTCCAAGGTCAGGGAGAATAGGCCCCTGGTACTCTCTCATCACTAGGAGTCTTGTAGCATTTCTTACATTGTTAGACACTAGGAATCTCATTTTTAAGAAAGCAAGGTATTTTTCCTATATATCATTTTTCAGTTTTCAAAGTGTTTTTACTTATATCTCATTTGATCCTCATAAAGCTACTTTGTGGAATTCTTGCATGTAGTATAAGATTATAGGATTTCAGCTGGAATTAAGGGTGTGTGTGTGTGTCTATGTATACATACATAAATATACACGTGCGCACATATACACATGTGTATTATATGCATGTATGTGCATGTCTATGTACGTAGCCCAGCATTTAATGAATGAGAAAACTGAAGTTCACTTGGTTAGATTGAATAATTTGCCCAAGATTACACAACTACATAGTAGCAGTATTTATTCATCTCCTCTAATACCTGAAAAAAGCCAAGTCTTACACAATCCCAAATCTCAGAACACCTTGGCCTCCTGACTCCTGGTACAGTGTTCTTTCTGCTGTATTATAAAACATTTGGTAAAGATGATTAGAATGATGACTATGATAATGATCTAATCCAATCCACCAAACACTTATTAAGTGCCTACAACATTCCAGGTACTGTGCTAAGTGCTAGGAATACAATTAATAAAAAGATAAACAGTCCCTACCCTCAACAAGCTTATGATCTAATGGAGGAGAGAGAACATAGCAAAGGAGGCAGGAAAGGGGGGAATCAGGGGCTACTACTCTAGATAGGAACATCTTGCTTTATGGGGTTGAAACCAGGCAGAGCAGAAGATGCAAAGTGAATTGATGATGAAGAAGGATATAAAGAATAGCTTATCACATCTTTAGCAGTACATAAAGAGTTTTCTTCACATCAACTCTATGAGGTAGTTACTATAAGCATTTTTATTCCCATCAACAGATTCAGAAACTGAATTTCCTTCAATTTGAATATTTTCCATATCCCCATGGCTCATAAAAAGACCCAGGTCTCAAACATATGTCTTTTGATTCCAATTCCTGTGTTACAAAGGAGGCTCAAAGGGGCTAAATACCTTTCCCAAAGTCACATGACTGATAAGTGCTTGAGGAGGTCCATGAACCCTAGTCTTCTTACTTTTACTTTTAAGGTTTTTCCACAAAGAGCTGAAGAAAGTCCCAGACATCATGTCTCCTGTCAGTATTCTCTCTTTTTCATGTTAATCACCTCTAGGCCTCAAACAATTCTCATACAGTGTGTTCCCAGAACCTTTACTACATTGGTATCCTTCTCTGTATATGGTTCAGCCAGCTTTCCTCTTAAAATATGGCAAAGTTGGTTTGTTTCTGTATATACCCTGTTTTCAGTTATTCTTTGTCAACCATGAAAATTTGGGTTTCCAGTCAAATGAAGTGGTACAAATCTCTACAGGGGCCTGTGTTTTTATTTCAGGTTTAATAGGAACATTCAGGTTTATGGTGAAGAGGCTTTGACAAGCATTTTCACAACATCTCCCATAAGCTGCTTATTGAAGCTCTGATAATTAATCTGGTCATAGGAACTAGAGTATATCTTTCCTGATAATATTTTTTATCCTCATAATTAAGCTGTGCCCTATGAATCTCAGAGTTAACAGATGAGCCACACTGAATGGATGTGAGAAAGAGGGACCAGAGAAAGAAATGGAAATTGATTTTTAAAACGTTTTCATGTTTATCCCTTTTACTAATTAGAGGTTCTACAGACTTGGAGCTAAGAATTATGGAGATTTGTCTGGTTCTCAAGAGTTACCATGGTTGCCAAGGTGATTCCTATACCATTATTAACTGTGTAATTCTTAAAAAGTCAACTTCATGTTTTATCATATCATAAAAATGCGTGTGCTCTGGCTTACAGAGAAGTCAATTTTTAAATGAAATGAAGTAATGTGTTATCATGGTGCTCAGATATGTCCATAAAATGTATAATTTAAATGTGTTTCTGCTCTGGGAAATGTTAAGGGGATAGGAGAAAGAAAATGACATGAAGCAATCAATTTTAGAATCGGTTTTGCTATGAGTGTGTTATGGGACTTTTGGCAGTGCACAAATTCCTGCGCTGTATGATAATTGCAAATTAACATAGAAACATGGCTTTGCATTCTCTCAGTGGCTTTGGGAATACATGGTCTGAATGATTGGTAGCTTGAACACCAAGCCAGCTTGGGGATGCCAGAGAAAAGATGTAGATAAAATGAATAGCAGGTGGGCTAAACAAACACACGGATGATATAGAAATTGAATCTCTATGTCTTTTATGGTTCTTGAGCTTACAGCTGCATTAAGTAAGGAAGCCATAGTTCACTGGCTGTGTTCCCTGTCCCAGCCATCAGAGATAGGACATGGAAGATATACAAGTCACTCAGTTGTCCCTGGTGCAATTATGCATTAGTTTCCCAACTCGAGGATTAAAATCAAGTCAGCAGCATTCCTTGAATAAGCTGCATAAGTAAAAAGATTTTCAAGTTTCAATGTGTAGCAAATGTTCTAAGGCTATCCAGAGGTGAGGGGAAAAAAAAGCTGTATACTATAAAATCTATTTGCAGCATCTCAGCCCCACTGGAATGCTCTTTGAATCTTGACAATAAATAATAGTGAGAGGTTTCTAATATTAATGACCCAGGAGGAGTAGTGGACATTCATTGCCCTATGAATACAGACCCCTATCCCATTTCATTCATTCACTTACCAAACACATAGTGAATACTTCTGCTATGCAAACTGCTATGCAAAGAGCTGAAGGAGTGTAGCAGCAAGCACCCCAATATCCCCAAGGTAGCTGCCAATATAGGTTCTTAGATCTGCTTTTCAAAAGGAAAGCAATTCAGAATGGGTTAACAAGCTTACTTTAATCAAACAAACATACATTACCTAGTTCAGGGGAAAAAGGTCAGCACCCCGAACTTCAGAGTTACAGAACTTACAGATCAAACAGACAGGCTTCCAAACTGTCCAAACATTATATCAATACCAAATCACAGTTACCAGAGAGGGAAGCATCAACATCTGGGTTTTCAAAGCCGGGGGGCTCTCAACAACGGCTTCCCAGAGTCTCATCTGGTCAAATCACACAACACTTCTCAAAGTGAGCCCCCAAGAAAAGCCTCTCATCAGAGTTTATATAGCCTTCTCCTAGCTCAAAGATTGTAACAACCTCCTTGACCCACTGCCCAATCACAAAAGTATCAAGGTTGGGCTTCCCTGAAAAACAAGCCTCCCACCACAGGCTCCAGGTGCACTTAAGCTAGGGGCAGGGAAGATCTTTAAATTTGCATTTCCATTACAAGGAGCTGCAAAGGAGTATCATGTCTTTCTGTACTCAAGGAACTTATATAGTTCAGAAAACAAGAGAAATACAAGTCAAAAATTAAGTAACATTATAAGAGACAGTGAGTCATTGACATGGTACGATGGAGGATGTGCTAGATTTGTACTTAAATGACCTGGGTTCAAATATTGGCTCTCCCACCTAGTGTTTGTACGTCCTTGGGTAAGTCTACCTGAATTCAGTTTCTTCAACAGAAAAAAAAAATGAGGGAATAAGGCATCAGGAAAGGCATTGCAGAGGTGGTGGCACCTGACTAAGCCTTGAATGAAAAATATTTCAAAAATCAGAATTTCCAGATAGTGGGGTAAGGGAGGGGGAAGATAGTAATTATGCATCTGTATGTGGCTGATAACATGTCCTTAATAAGTAGATTAAATTTGGTTAGAAACCACAAAGTATGAAGAAGAATCATTGCTCTCCTAGAATCTATTTGAAACTCTGAAGCTTGCGGGTACAAATTTGTGATACAGGTCCAAAAGGATTGGCTTGTTATCATTAAGGGCCCAGGTGAGAGTAATCTATATATTTTGGTGAGACAGAGACTGAAAAGGAAAGACAAGTAGACAATATGATCAGATAAATGAATTCCAACTTCTGTCTTGTGGAAGTGGAACACCATGTAGGTGAAGATGAGATCTGATATTGATTCCATCTTGAAAGTTTTAGAGACAAAAGAGACATGAAAATTAATTTTGTTTGTTCCTGATTCTTTGTAATGAACTTGATGAGAAATGCGCTCACTACAATGTTTATCAATATTACTTTGATCCATGGTTGCAACTTATTGAGTTACTTTGATGAATCCATGACCTCATCTTTGTGGCTTTTCTTTGCTCCATCAATACAAATAGTCCATAAATGCCTTCTCCTCCTAAGTGATTTTAATCTATTGCTTTCCACAGATTGCTCTTAAAGGATACAGTCAACGCAACATAGGCTTTCCTCTTATTTCTTTCTTGTCTTGGGGGTACTAATGCATGACTGAAGCTATCCATCTATTGCCCCTCAGTCTTGCTATTATGACTTGACTGATCCACATCTTCTTATGACACTTTTCACAGGCGTGCCATTATTTATGTTTCAGACCAGTTATGCCCATTATTTGCCACTGATCCACTCACGCATCGTTTTGAAGGCTCTGACTCTCTTAGCCTTCACACAGATAACTGGTTTCCCATGAAAAAGCTATTAGGATTGGAATAATTTTTATTAAATCTTAGAATTTCTCTCTCTGGTTACAGAAGCATCTTTAGCACTATACCTCTGACCCTCAGAACCACAAGAATCCATGTCTCTTGAAAAACATAATCCACTCACATTTGGAACACTTATCCTGGGGATCTGCTGGGATTGATGGGTGACTGCATATCAGCTGGCCCGCACCCCAAGATCATGCTTTGAGCTTCCCATCTCTTCCTTCCACCCATCCTTGTCACCTTGATGTCTGCTTGTGATCAGTATTAGTACCTCCCCCAGTTTCCAGCCTTTGCTAAAGGGTGCCAGGAGAACTTTACAGGCCATTTAATTCAGCCTCCTCATTTTATAGATGAAGAATAGAAGCCCCCAGGTGACTTGCCCAGGGTTTAATAGCAGTATGTGGATGGTATGGTTTGTTGTCTCTCCCATTAGAAGGCAAGTTCCTTCCAAGGGCAGGTACTATTTTTTGTATCCCCAGCACTTAGTACAGTGCCTGGCACACAGTAGGTGCTTAATAAATGTTGATTAATTGATTGATATGGTATTTGAACTCATGTCTTCTTGACTTTAAGTCCAGCACTCGATGAAATATTGTGTTGCCTCTCTTGCTCTGGGCCCAGTAAATCATAAATACTGCTTTTTGAAAAAAAATTATTACAATTGGCCGCTTGATGGATCAACCCACTGTGCTTATTATATCTTCAGACCAAGTTCCCTTTTGTGGCCATTACTACCCTTTATATGTTATTTCCCCTTTCAGAACATAAGCTCCTAGAAAGTAGGGGGCTGCCTCTTTTATGTATGTTATATTCCTCAACGATTAACATGGTGCCAATATATGCTAATTACTTAATTTTTATTAATTCATCATTCATTCATTCGTTTTAAACACTGAAAGTCAGTGTGCTCTCAGTCCTGGTGGCTGGTGTTTCATTCTTCTGCAAGTAATCTTAATTCTTAATCACCCTCATGCTCCCAAGGTGGAAGTTTATCCAAGAGATTAACTGTGAACTTTTTATCCATGCCTGAAAGTCCTAATTGTATATAAAATTGCCTGAATACCCTACTCACAAACATAAACATGCTTAAAGCATCAAATTTCTTGATAGTCATGTTAACTAATAAGTCCCTTTGTTTCCAAATATTTTGCAGGTCAGACATTAATTCTAGATGCTCCTTCTCATAGTCCATTCTAGACTTCCTAAGAACTAACCAACAACTGGATGTCAGTCTACTTACTCCTTCAAGTATTAGCATTATAACCAAGGTTGGAATTTTATAGCTAGGAGGGCCTTTTGTTCTACACATAGTTGATACCTGTTTATTTTTTTTCTAAATCTATCACTATTTGTCTTTTCATCTCACCATTACATTTGAGTTTTCTGTAATTTTGATTCCTCTAAGACTCTGATATCATAAGACTGGTAGATTCACCAAGATGACTAAATTGGTAGACTGGCACAGAGGGGTTTCTGGAATGTTCCTGTTTTGTTTTTATTATATGACCTCAAAATTGCTTCAAACTCTGTGATTCTATAACTTTCTAATGTGAATTTCCCTGACTTACATCTTCAGTGCCCTGGGTCACAATTAAATTAGTGAAAGATCCTTCCTGAAATGCATCTTTTTGGAGAACCTCATGATCAGTAGGGCATCTTCTATTTGGATTCTGTGAATTATGTTCTATATTACTCTGGGTGAATAACCTAGATAAATTTATGTTTCTTTGGTCATGGAAGGTCTATATGTTTATAATTACATCTGTCATATCAATTATATAATTTTATCATATATGAGGGAGAGATCTTATCTAATGGAAATCTTAATAGCTGTATTTCATCCATAAAGTCCATTGCTTTTTTGAAATCAATAAACAATAGACACAGTGGAATCTTATTCTCTATACACCCATAACTGAAGGTGGATCACTGTGGAAAATCTATGGAGGACTGCTTGTCCCCTTCTCATGTTTATTTGTTTATCAAGAATGCTCTTGTGTATGTATCATGATAGATGTCTGTAATGGAAATGCAAATTTAAAGATCTTCCCTGCCCCTAGCTTAAGTGCACCTGGAGCCTGGGGTGGGAGGCTTGTTTTTCAGGAAAGCCCACACCTTGATACTTTGTGATTGGGCAGTGGGTCCAGAAGGTTGTTACATTCTCTAAGCCAAGAGAAGGCTATATAAGCCCTGAGGAGAGGCTTTGCTTTGGGGCTCACTTTGAGAAGTGTTGTGTGATTTGACCAGATGAGACTCTGGGAAGCCGTTGTTGAGAGCCCCCCGGCTTTGAAAACCCAGATGTTGATGCTTCCCTCTCTGGTAACTGTGATTTGGTATTGATATAATGTTTGGACAGTTTGGAAGCCTGTCTGTTTGATCTGTAAGTTCTGTAACTCTGAAGTTCGGGGTGCTGACCTTTTTCCCCTGAACTAGGTAATGTATGTTTGTTTGATTAAAGTAAGCTTGTTAACCCATTTTGAGTTGCTTTCCTTTACAAAAGCAGATCTAAGAACCTGTGTTGGCAGCTACCCTGGGGATATTGGGGTGCTTGCCGCTACAATGTCTGGGATACTGAACATCTGATGAGAGCACTTGAAGTCAAAATAAGAAGCTGCTATATTATACCTTGAAGGTAAGGCCTTTTAGAGGAAGAAGACAAAATGGTAAAGTGAGGAAGGGGAAAAATAAAAACAGCTTTACTCTTGGTTAATTTACTGTCTACTTTGTTCAAGCTCAGATCAGGAATTTTCTTTTGTCTAAAGTTTCCTATCTGTCATTACTTTTTAAGTGATTGATTACACCAAAACTCAATTTTACATTATGAGCTATAATTTTCTTCCTGAGGCAATATTAGTCAATACTTTGCAATATTTTCGACTGGGGAAACAGGTAATTCTACTATTTTGATTCTATATTTTACTTCACACTAGACACCAATAGTAGGTATTAAAAACCTATATATTTTTTTCAAACACAGGAGATTACAAGAGATAATTTACCAATTACAACAAAAGGAGGTGAAAATATTGGAAATATATTTATACTCAGTTCCATTCCTTTGGAATAAAATGGGACCTGGAAAAGACTAGGGTTTTTCCTATCTGATATAAAAAGGGATGAATAGCCAAAGGAGCCAAAGTCACTATACTACCAAAAAGCTTTCATATTTGATTCTTTGTGAACTAATAAAAAGCATGACCTTATTAACTATAGTTATATTTATTATTCAGTTTATTCTTCAGTTGCCATGGTACAATGGAAAAAGAAAAAAATTGGAATCAGGGAACCTGGCGTCATATTCCAACTCCAAAACCTTGGATAAGTCCCTTAACTTTCCTAAGACTCAGGTTACTCATCTATAAAATGGGGGACATAAGTACTTGTACTACCTTTTTGTTTCAGAGGTAACAAAAAAACAGACATTCTACAGGCCTCTGACAATGAATAACATCAGTATAATTATTATTTTTTAGAGGGTGGATACTCACCAAATCTCCAAGTTCTTTGGAATCAAAGTGAATTTAGTTCCTGTGGTTATTCACCACTGTTGATACCCTATATTTGGAAGGTCCATCCCTTCCCACTCTCATTTCTAGCCAATGATAATGAAATTTATTGATATCATGAAGATGATACAGTTCAGAATTCAAGTTAAGAAGGTATGCCCAAGGGATAGTGAGGGCCTCCAAATACTTCTGTTAGTTAGCCAATGACATTTCACTGATTACATCAAGCCCTGGAACATGCTAGATTATACTAAATGAGAGACATAATCACTTAAAGGAATTTGGCCTAACTATTCATTTAGGAAATAAAAAGAAAAAAATGAATAAAGAATGCATATATGTCAAATCATGATAGGCAGTTGGATTAAAAACCTATAGAATTTATCCTTCAAAAAAGGAGACACTGCCAGTGGACAATGAGTGAAGCCCCCCAGAATTAAGTAAGAAGAAGGGAATGGTTTGGATTGCCTTCGGGAAATTGATTTTTTTTTTTAATGATCCCAGATTTCTCCCTAAAACAAAGCTTATCATTTTAAGATCAATATTCTTTCAGCAATATATGACTATAAAGTGTGGAGGACAATTGTCACCAAGGAACTATAAGTGAAGATCAATCCAAAGGGTAAGGGAAGGGGGGCATAGTGAGTTGGAATATATTATGAATCTGGTATTATGAAGAAAGATTTTTGAAAAGTGTGTCATCAAAGAAATAAATGGATGAAGAGATAGGCTGGAATCATTATAAGAGTGATAGATGGCTGCTGGACATTCACCATGCTTTATTTGTACTCTTTTTATGTCAAAAATAGTGAGAAAATCCCCTACCTTGTTTGTTAGTGCCTTTGAGGAAGTCTTATTGGTGGGGGGAATTGACAAAGAGTCAAGAGGGATATGCTGCACAGTGGGATTGCATTCCATGGCTTTGTAGTTGGTATTCACATTAATGAGACTAAAGATTCATAGTATTTTGAGTTTTATGAATCTCATGGGCTTGTTCAACCAATAAAATGAACATTTAATAGATGTTTACTATGAGCAAGGTACTGCATTTTTGATAAAAAGGATGTTCTAAACCTTAAAATTTTATATAAATAAGTAATAACTGATTTCAAGTTCTGATATCTGAAGAGCAGTGAATCAAGAAAGCTGGGATAAATTCTGCAATACTCCAGCTGAGGTATTACCAGACACAAGATTACAATAATGATAAAGAGCTCAAAGGTCACATATATTCTAACCTTCTTATTTCACAGATGAGGAAATTGAGTCCAAACGGATAAAACAATTGATGAAAAGTCACACAGGTTAAAAAGTGGCAGAATGGGGATTTGAACCAAGGTACTCTGATTACAAATGTAGCATTCCTTCCTTTATACTAAAGGCTATCTTCTGAAGCAAATCTGTAAAGGTCTTTTAAAAAGATTGATTTTGGCTAAATTTGAACACAATACAATGAGTCCCGTGTTTTGTTTTGTTTTTTTCTAGGATAGCCAACAACTATTGACATTTAAACATCCAAAATTCAAGCCATATTGATTCCATGTGTGTGTGTGCATGAGTGCGTGCATGCATGTGTGTGTATCTCAGAAGTATAGTGATAAAATATTGGTTATTCTCCACTTGTTCCAAAAGACCCTGAGCAAGGTACTACAGAGTATTTTATACCTAGGTGTGTCTTTCTGACTGGTTAAAGAGTACCTCATTTGGACCTCAACTAGCAAATGTAAGGCAACTCTGATTGGTAGACACTTTAATGAGGAAATGAGCTAAGAATTCTCAGCTTCTCCCAATTGCTTCATCTTTGGGGGAGGGAGGAAGGTTAGGAAAAAGTAAGAATATCCACTGTGGAAAACCTTAGCTTAAAAAGGCTTTTATTTATAGGGTAAACAGAAGTAAGGGGCCCACCCAAGCTAGAAAGATGCCTTGGGGGCTGAGAATAATTACTCAGTTATGCCCTTCAGAAACTGTCTGACCTTCAGAAATTGGGGTCTGAGGAAATGGATGGGGTCACATAGAAATATTGGTGATAAAAAACACAATCACATTAATTTTCCTTTCTCTCTGGATGTGTATAATCATTATGAGATAAATCTGCTCCTCCACCCCAAGCAACTTAGGTAACCCTTTTATATTGGTGAGAAATGGTTTCCTTATTGATGAAATCATGGGTTTTTAATTACTAAAGAAATGTTAACTATTTTATCATCTATTGTTACTGTGAATGCTAATTTTTTAGTTGTAATTTTAGAAATGTTTAATTCAGTTTCCTTCAAATTATTATTATAATTCCAAATTTCACCTTCTTTACTAAGAAATATCAAGGTTACTAAAGATATCCTTTCTTATTTTTCTTAGCAGCAGGGGAATTATTAGAGACATAGCCCTTTTCCAAGTTTAAGTGTGAATGCAATTTCTTGCCACAAATTTCAAATCCAGACAATTCTGTCAGAATTGAGAGAAAAAAAATGTGTCCATATTTTAACAGGTCCACTATATTAATAAGAAATCATTTGCCTAGAGCAACAAGTGCAATTTCTAAAACCAGCAAAAGATTATATAGATTCTAATATATTATGTGAACATATCTAAACAGTTGAAAAAATTAATATAAATATATCTGCTGAAGTTAGTTAGGAGCCTTTATTAATATATCAGTGACAGAATTGCTTGGTTGTCCTTAGTCACCAAGCTGGTATTGCTACCATCCATATGAAATGAACACCCTTATAAAACTATTTGATGCCATAATGGTTGAATTGAATTGAACCTTTTGAAATGAGTTACAGTTTACTAGGAAATCATTTTACTTGATCAAGTTTACTGCTGTACCTAGATTAATGCGAGCAAGACCCAAGTAATAATTTTACAATGGACCTTTTATTACAACTCCATGTTGGCTGATCAGGCCACATGGCAGGCTGAACAGTTACCATTACATGTCCAAGGTACAGCAATAACAGTAGCAGCAGCCAGCAGCAGCCCCAATCTGGGGCAGAACCTCAGCTTATAAAGGGGACCTTACATAAGCAGTGATTGGTCAGTACACACCTTGAAACTCCTGAGTCTGACCCAATGCACCTACCCACTTCTTTGCAGGTGAGCTGATTGGAAAGAGGCAGAGACCCAGTGGGGGAGAGTAGAGCTGACCTGGCAGTCTGCTCACTTCCTTGAGGTAGGAGGGTGGGGATAACCAGGCACAACATTACCATGTACCCAGAATTCACCCACAAAGGACTTTGGCATTTCTCTTTACATAATACCTATTAATTGATTTGATTCTGTATTAAGTGTTAGCAGCATAGTAGAATCTCAGTGAATAATAAATTAGAATCAGATTAAGCAGCAAGATACTTAGTTTTAAACCCACAGAAAAGTATTTCTTGTTGATATGCTGTGTGTTGAATGAATAACAAAATAAATGACTTTGGAACACGCAATGAACTTCTACTTCCATTGAAAAACATGACCACCAAAAAGAAAGGATCTGCTTCTCAACATTATGTTGTATATCATTGTCGTTAATTCATTGTACGTCCTACCAATTTGCTGTGCCCTTTCTGTTCCTGCCATTGCATTCTACTTTGACTTTAGGGTTGGGGAGTTTGCCTAGAGAAGTATTTATTGTTGATAGCCTTAAAAAAATGTACAAAATATGACAATAGTAAAATTAACACTTTATATTTCATAGGAATTCACCATTTACAAAGTAGCCTGATGTAATAGCTTACCTCAAAGAGGTCAATCACAGGAAAGTGTAAACAAGTGGAATTAGTTATGGTATGTTGACCAATTCATTCCCAGTATTTTTATAAGATACTAAAATATATCCCTGAGATGGTCAGAAAAACATTGGTTAAAATCCCACCTCTGACACATATGGGCTCTGGGATCCTGAGCAAGTCATATATCTTCCCTGTACATGTTACTCTTTAGAATTCTAAGTTTTAGGCAGGTTACTAATTAGCATTGGTGAAAGGAGTTCTTCCCTGGAACATCTTTTACAGATGAAATCATAAGTTTCTCCCCAAAATTATTATTGAATTTGGCTTTAATATACAAATTACTTCTTAATAATCATCCTGATTAGCCATAAAAGAACAGTTTAGCAAAACTAATATTAGCACTTTTGACTAGTACCATGTGTAACTTTCTGCTCATATAGTTTCCCCAAAAAAAAGAAAGCTCCTACCAACACAGTGCTTGGTATTGTCAAATGGTTCAACATCAGTAGCTGATATGATTTCTTCAGTGGAAATGACAACAATAAGGATGCATTGCATTTGCTTTGCCGCTATACATTGAGGACCATGGGCCTTTCCATTCAACTGGCAAATGAAATCTTCTCAATGTATTATCTCCCTAAGTTAGATGTGGACTCCTTCAGAGGAGAGCTGTTTTGCTTTTCTATTTGGATCCCTAATGCTTATCACATAGCAAACACCTAATTTTTATTCATTCATTCCTTAACAGAGTGAAAGTATTTTAAATTCAGTCATCTAGAAACTTCAATAGCCACTGAATTTGATTTGAATTTTGTTCTATTTGAGTGATGTCCTCATTGCCATTCTGGTAGTGTTGTACATATTGTTTTGCTTCTGATTTCTTTGATATTCATAACTTCAGAAATATTTTGCAATACTTCTCCAAATTCTTTTTCATATTTATCTTTCTTTATAATTCAATAGAGTACTACTATATTTACATTCTACAATTTACTCAGTAATTCACCAATTGATGAGTACATAATTTGTTTCCAAATTTTTTCCTTACTAATATTATTGCCATGGATACTTCGATACTTTTAGAATATTTCTATCATTGATCTCTTTGGAGGATAAACAAAGTAATAGGACTAGTATGTTAAAAAAAAGGGATATGAATAATTTGACCACTTTTCTTGGATAACTCCTAATTGCTTATTAGAATATTGTGAATAATTCATGGTTTAGGCCTTGCTACAAATCTTTCATTTTTGACCATATCCATATTTTGTGTGTTTTTCATACCCTTTTACCATTTCCTTATCAGTAAATGACTCAATTTCCTATAGATTTCCAATGTCAGACTTTTATAGAAATGTTTGATGTAAATACTTTCCCAATAAAAATAGTTTTATCTTATTTTAATTTCACTGATTTTATTTGTATATGATTTAATAAATTTAACATTTTATTTTTTACTTCTATAATGAATCATATTCCTTGGCTGGTTAAGAATTACAATAACTGGGGCAGAGCCAAGATGGTGGAGTAGAAACAGAGTGTCCAAACCACTCTCCCCACAGATCACCTCCAAACTATGTAAAAGGGGACTCTGAACAACTTCTGGAGCCCCAGCACCCACAGAAAGACACAGCGAAGCTAACCTCCCGCTGAGGACAGCCCGGCAACCCTGCAGGAAGGACCAGCACAGCACTCTGGGAGCCAGCAGCGCAGTGCTCGGGGAGCTGAGCATAGGCCCACCTGAGTTGTGGTTTTAGCCCCAGGGTGGTCGGGCCAGCAGCAGGCTGGAGGGACCCCAGAACACCAGCAGCTGTGGTGATTTCAGAATTATCAATATAGACATGCCTAGGACAAAGTGAGAGGTTAGTGCCCTGTGGACTTTGGGACCAGTATTTGGGGAACTTGTCGGCTTCCTCCCCTGGGGGCTAGAAGCTGCTGAGGAGACACGCCATTTTGTAGTTTTCAGAGGCAGCTCCAGCTCCTGGCCTGAGAACTGTAGGGAGATCCAGCAATCAGTCTTGGGGGGTAATTGCTCTTGCTTTAACCTCCTTGCATCTGGATCGTGATCTGGGGTGGAGGTCATGGGTGAGTTTCCAGCTTGCCAGAAATGGAAGTTGTCCCCCCACACGTTCGGGACAAAAGTTCCCCTGTCTGGAGGCAGATCCATAGTGTGGCCACAAGCCCAAAAAGTCAAGTAATTAAGTGGCAACATACCAAGGCAAAGGAAACAAACAGAAAAATGCAACCTTAGACTCCTACTTTGGGGGCAAATAAGATCGAAGCATAGAACAGGAGGAGGGCTGTGAGGTCAGAAATCCTGCTCCAAAAGCCCCAAAGGAAAACATGAGCAGGTTACGGGCCATAGAGGACCTTAAGAAGGACTTTAAAAATCAAATAAGAGAAGTGGAAGAAAAATTGGGAAGAGGAAGAGAAGGATGCAGGAAAAGTATGAAATGAGGGTCAACAGCCTGACTGAGGAAAACAACACCTTAAAAAATAGACTAACACAAATGGCAAAGGAGGCCCAAAAGGGTAATGAGGAGAAGAATGCCTTATTGCCAGATGGAAAAAGAATCTCAAAAGTTCACTGAGGAAATTCATTCCTTCAGAGTCAGACTGGAGCAAATGGAAGCTAATGACTTTATGAGAAATCAAGATACTGTTAAGCAGATCCAAACAAATGAAAGAATAGAAGGAAATGTGAAATATCTCATGGGAAATACCACTGACCTAGAAAATAGATCCAGGAGAGACAATTTAAAAATTATTGGACTATCTATGACACAAATACGGTACTGATTCCTAAATCAGGAAGAGATAAAACAGAGAAAGAAAATTATAAACCAATCTCCCTCATGAATTTAGACGCAAAAATTCTAAATAAAATATTAGCCAAAAGACTCCAACAACTTATCACAAAAATAATACACCCTGATCAGGTAGGATTCATTCCAGGAATGCAAGGATGGTTTAATATTAGGAAAACCATCAGTATAATTGAGCATATCAACAATAAAACTAGCAGAAACTACATGATCATCTCAATAGATGCAGAAAAGGCTTTTGACAAAGTACAACACCCATTCCTATTAAAAACACTAGAAAGTATAGGAATAAATGGAGCCTTCCTTAAAATAGTTGCTAGCATCTATTTAAAACCATCAGCAAGTATTATATGCAATGGGGATAAACTAAAAGCCTTTCCAATAAGATCAGGAGTGAAACAAGGGTGTCCACTATCACCCCTCTTATTCAATCTGGTACTAGAAACACTAGCAGTAGCAATTAGAGAAGAAAAAGAAATCAAAGGAATCAAATTAGGCAAAGAAGTGACCAAGCTGTTACTCTTTGCAGATGATATGATGATATACTTAGAGAATCCTAGAGAATCAAGTAAAAATTATTGGACTACCCAAAAGCCATGATCAAAGAAAAAACCCAGAAATCACCCTTCAAGAAATTCTCAAGGAAAATTGCCCTGATGTTTTAGACCCAGAGGGCAAAATAGAGGTTGAAAGAATCCACAGATCACCTCCTGAAAAAGATCCCAAAAAGAAAACTCCCAGGAATATTATAGACAGATTCCAGAATCCCCAGATCCAGGAGAAAATACTACAAGCAGCCAGGAAGAAACAATTTCAATATTGTGGAAACACAAACAGAATAGCACAGGACCTGGCAGCTTCCACACTGAGGGATTGAAGGGCATGAAATATG
Organism: Gymnobelideus leadbeateri; assembly: GCA_011680675.1. NCBI lineage: Eukaryota > Metazoa > Chordata > Mammalia > Diprotodontia > Petauridae > Gymnobelideus > Gymnobelideus leadbeateri. The sequence goes on from WOXC01002804.1 coordinate 17,378, forward strand.
ATATTCCAGAGGGTAAAAGAGCTGGGAATGAACCCAAGGGTCACCTACCCAGCAAAACTGAGTATTTTGTTTCAGGGGAAAATATGGTCATTCAGTGGAATAGAGGACTTTCACGCATTCTTGGGGAAAAAAAAACAGAGTTGAATAGAAAATTTGACATTCAGACACAAGAAGCAAGAGATGCCTGAGAAGGTAATCAGGGAAAAGAAATCAAAAGGAACTTATCAAAGTGGAACTATTTACATTCCTATATGGAAAAACAATAACTGCGACTGATGAAATCTTTCTCAGTATGAAAATAATGGAAGGAGGTTGTATGGCCATATGAATACATATGTGAATGTGTGGATATATGTTTACAGTTATACATGGAGAGAGGGCATAGGTTGAATTTGTTGGGAAAGGAGGATACTCAAGGGGTGAAATTATGAGGTGAGAGAGGAAAGTGGCAAGAGGAGATGGGGAGAGACAGGGTAGGGTAAACTACCTCATGTAGAAGAAGCAAGGGGAAGTGGTTGCAAGGGAGGGGAAGAATAGGAAGGCAAAAAGGCAAAACCACATTCTCATTGAATTTGGTTCAGGGAGAGAATGACATACATCCTAAATGGGATATCTCAACCTGCAGCAGAATAGGGGGAAGGGGGATGAGAGGAGGGATGATGGATGGGAGGGCATTCTTGGGGGGAGGGGAGGTTGGAAGTACCCACTATAAAAGAGGGACAGGATTAAGTAGGGAATGGACCAGGTTGGGGGTGGGATGAGTGGGAGGGAATTATGAGCAGCCTTGTACAATATATCTACTATGGTAATGTTTTGCATAGCTAGACATGTACAACATATACTGAATTACTTATCCTCTCAGAGGGAATGGGTGACAAGGGAGGAAGGGAATGGATCTGAAATTCGAGTTCTTAAAATTAAATGTTTCAAATATATATAAATACTATTAAAAATTAAAAGTCAAAAAAAATCTAAAGAAAAAAAACATTTGCTTTGCACACAAAATATCTCCACTTTGAAACTGCATGCAAATCTAATCCTATTGTTCTTGAGAAGAATCCTGGGGTGGTAGGAAAGTACTAAATTTGAAGTCAAAGGGCCTGGGTTCAAGTCCCGGCCCACCATTTACTAATTATGTGGGAAAAGGCATTTCATTTCACATCTTTGGGACTCAGTTTCCTTATCTGTAAATTGAGGGGGTTGGACTAGATGGTCTCTAAAATCTCTTACTGCTCTAGATCTGTTTCCTTAACTAATGGAGCATACACTGAACATGTCAAAAGTTTGACAAAGACACAATTAGAAGGGCTTGCATGTGACCAATCATTCAATAACCATTTTAGCTTCTATATGTAAAAAAAAAGTGTTTACCTTGCTAGCCCTTACTTACTATCTTATGGATTATTTCAAAGCTCCCCAAGAGCTACCCTTTTTATTACAGCTACATTCTAGATGCTTCTAACCATGTCTGTTGTTTCCTGGAAAATTGTGTATAAATACAGTGTTTATGAGTTTGCTTTGATAAAAAAAGAATTACCCTAACCATAGTTATATAAAAGATGTCTGCCTACCTTTTTTTTTTAATGATAGAACCTTTTAGAGTAAAATTATTTGGAGTTTATTATGGTATATGTTATAATATATTGGCCTATGCTTATTTTCTGCAAAATTATTTTATAGTTTTCAGAGTTTTCTTAAATAAATAACTCCTCCATCAGTAGTTTGTTTTTGTTTTACAAAATGCTAACCTTTTGTATTCAAGTCAATAAATTTATTATGTGCCAGATATGGTTGCTGCTAGGTTATACTTAGTCTATTATTTATATAAAAGTAAGTATATGTTTCAATTTTCTACCACTACAAGATAATTTTTCATGATTACTACTCTAATGAAACTTGAAATCTCTTAATATTAGATTTGATTAATTGCTATACTTTAAAAATTATCCCAAAATGCTTGATTTCCAATTGGAATTTTGTGATTATTTTGTCTAGTTTAATCAAGCATACATGTGGACCTACTATTTGATAATGATTAATCTTCTTAGATAAATAATTCCTCCCTCAGCATTTTATGTTCTTTAAACACTACAATTATTTTTATTAGGCTATCACACTATAGTAAAGAACAATTAAATAGATTAAATTAAAGTCATTCTTTGTTTCTATAAAGATTTTTTTGTGGTTAGATTTATATAAACCGTGTGTGTGTGTGTGTGTGTGTGTGTGTGTGTGTGTGTGTGTGTGTGTGTGAGACAGAGAGAGAGTGAGAGAGAGAGAGAGAGAGAGAGAGAGAGAGAGAGAGAGAGAATTCCCTCAGGGATTTTGTAGATTCTTTAGTTGTTTTGTATACAATTTCTCATTCTCCTGGATTTTGTTAATAATGCATTTTCTATACTTTTTATCATTTTAAAAACATGGAATGTTATAATTGTGAAACACCTTTTGGATATATTGATATTCATATCAATTTTGTTATTTATATATACTAATTAATTTATTAATATTAAGTAATCCTTGTAGCTAGGTAGAAATAGAATTTGGCAACAATGAATATATTTTATATATAGTTATAGTTTCTTGGTTAATAATTTTATTTACATGTTTCCATATGAGTTCATGACTGAAATCTGTTTATAGCTCTTTATTTCTGATTTATCTCTGGTTTTATATTTCAGGACCATATTTGTTTCACAAAATCATTTTATCCGAGTGTATTATTTCTCTATTTCTGTGACAATTTATGCAGTATAGGAATTAATTATTCTATAGATAATTGATATAATTCACTTGTAAAATTGTCTGGACAGTAAGGAGTTCCTTCCTCTTTTCCCCATCTGAATTCATTTGTAACATGTTCTATTTCTTTTTCTGAAATTATGTTGCTTGGAATCTGTACTGTTTTATGAATCTGGGGAGTTCATATTTTAATTACTCAACCAACAGTCCTTTATTAAATACATATTATTTTCCCATAACTGTGCTAAGAACTGGGGATACACAGAGAAAAATGAACCAGTGCTTGCTCTTAAGTTTACTCTTGAGTTAGGGGGAAAATGTGAAGACAGTAACAACTACAGAGTTTTATGTTGGAGAGACTGAGTATAGAGTTGAAGGACACAAGGAATTCTAAGGTTATTCCATACTTCATTAGGCAGTATATGCTTATGCATATGTATGTATGTATGTGTATATATACACACATTCACACACATTCTTATCTCTATTATATAAATTCGCATAAATAGCGCCTCCCCCAAAGAAATGTTAATTAATAATAATAATACAATTATATTTATATAGCACATAAGCTTTGCAAAGAGCTTTACAAATATTGTCTCATTTTATCTTTGTAAAAACCCTGGTAGGTAGGTGCTGTTGTCATCTCCCTTTTATAGATCCAAAAAGTTATATGCCCATTGTTACACAACCAGAAAGTGTCTTGATAGAAGTTCTTTACTTTTTTTTCTTTGTGTCTCCAGTATTTAGGGCAGTCCCTGGAGTCCCTGGACCAGAGTAAATGCTTGTTTTTTTTTTTGGGGGGGGTCTTACACATCTAACTTTATTTCCTTTTTCAATCCATAGTCATTAACAAACACAAACATCTGAATACATAAAGATAAATAATAAAAATTGTGTACGAAACTGAATTCCTATCATATAAAGTTTGTATCTATTTGGAATGTGTGTATGTGTATATATTAAACATATAACATATAACATTTATTAATACTATCAATTAATTATATAATATTTATATTACATCTCCTAAAATACATATAATACAAATCACATAAATTAATATAAATATATTGAGACTTTGGAGGGAATACCCTGTATAATATATACTTTCTATATAACAAATAAATTTTTTTTAAAAAATTAATTTATTAGTTTAGTTTCAGTTAAGAAGATTCAATTCCATAGTTCCTTGGTTTTCAAATTTCCTTTACTTCCCTCCCCAGAGTAAATGCTTGTTGATTAAGAGATGTAGATAGTGAATGAAGAATAGTAAGGTCAGTTTGACTGGACTCTAGTGTATGGAAAGGAGAATAAAGTGTAATATGTTTAAAAAGGTAAATTGAGGCTAGCTTTTGAAGGGCCAAAGAGATGATTCTTTATTTGATACTTGAAAAAAAAGAGGCAACCATTTTAGTTTATTCAACAGGCCTGCACTTTAAAATCACTTTGGCTGTTGTTGTTTGTCATTCAATCTCCCAAAGAGGACCATCAAGAAAGTGATGCTATGACTTGCAAGTGAATTGGATTTAAGTGAGGGAGTGCTGTGCAAAGTCACTAGCTTCACTCTCTTCTGGGTCCAATGGCAAGACATAGATCAGGACAACAGCTATAATGTGATGTATGTATTAGAGGAGAAAGGAATAGTTTACTGTAATGGTCTAGAAGAAAACCTGAGTCTGACTAGTGACTCTGTAATAGATAGAATATATTTGTCCATTAAAACAAATACTAACTTTTGTTGTCCTATTTTTGGACAGTCTGATTTCTGACAATTTTCTTGACTCTCTCTTTCTGCATTATAAATTCATTGTTTTCAGTTTTTAAATGGGTGATGTGGTTTTCTTATCTCACTTTATCCATCATGGTAGCTAATGATTTATTGATTTTGTTAGACTTCAAAAACTGAATCCCTTTTTTAATATTTCAGTTGTCCTTTTGTTTGTAGTTATTTCTCTTTTGATTTTTGAAAGTATCTTCTTTCATGCTTGCTTTGTTCTTGCCCATTTGTTGAATTTATCATTTTTCATTACATGAATAAGCAATCCATTAATTCTCTGTTTTTGATTTTGTTAATAAATGTCTTCAGAGATAAAGATATTTTAAAGGACTGCTATAACTATAGCAGTTACTTTTGTCTCACTGTTAATATTCACTTTAAAAATTATCATTTTTTCTTATGATTTTTCTTTCATCTACTCAGTGTTTAAAATACCATTCCTTAATTGTGATTGTGATGCTGAATTTTTTGTTCAATATTAGGGAATTCATTATCATAATTTCTATTTCATTGAAATGTGATCTAAAAGCTATATTACTATTTATCCTTTTCTATGATTATCATGCCTTAAGTCTTCTTACATGATAAATTTTTATACAGCTAATGAATAATATATGTGATTTGATATGTCCATTCAATAATAATCCCACAATGTCCTTCTTGTTTATCTTTCTGTTACTTTTTTTTCAATCTTAGAAGTAATGTTAAAGTCACCTAAATAATTTTCTTGCTATCAAGTTCATTTTCATTTGAGTCAGTTACATTCTTTTAATCGATTAGATGCTATGCCATTTGCACTAAAACACATATTACATAAGTATCTGTGTGTGTGTGTGTGTGTGTGTGTGTGTGTGTATATATATATATATACACACCTACATCTATATATGGTACAAATTTGGTGCAAATTCTGTTTCTGATTTTAAGGACTTGTTAATTTGTTCCTATATATATTTTTTCATTTGTGTTAAATATAAATGACTGGTGTGTTTTGTCAAAAAGCTTTGTCTGTAACTATTGATATAAGTATATTGTTGTTGTTATTGAGCTCCTTAAGGGCAAGGGCTGTTTTATTTTTATTTTTTGCTACTCTACTGTTTAGCTCAGTGCTTTGTACACAGTAGGCACTTAATAAATGCTTATTGGTTGAATGACTAACATAATTGATTATGTTTGTAGTTTTCCATATGTTGAACCAGGTATACTTTCCTGTTATTAATCTAAATAATCTGGTTTCATATATTATTGTGACCTCATTAGCTAATTCAATACTTTGTTCCATGTTCATTGGAGGTAACAGCTTATTGTTACCTTCATCTTTAAACAGTTTAGCTATAAACAACATATTTTTTCCATAGAGGAATTTGATAGAATATCTTTCTTCTATATTTTTGCAAACAATTTATGTAGCAATATAATTTTAATTTTTAATTAAATTTTAATAGAATTATTTAGTAAATCTATGTGGTCCTCTTTTTTTTTTTTACTTTTAGAGTTAAATTTACTACTTATTCTATTTTTTTTTTCCTGAGATGGTATTGTTTAAATTTCCTATTTCTACTTCTGTTAACCTGGATATTTTATATTTTTAAAATTACTTATCTGTTTCTTTTATTACTTATGTTAACATATAATTGGACCAAATAGTTTTTTTTAATAATTCCTTTTTTTCTCTTCACCTGTTGTCATCTCTCTTTTTTATATTTTTATATTAATGATTTGAGTTTCTTCTCTTAATTTGGTTAGTGTTAAAAGAAGTCAACTTTTCATCTTACCTAATCATTAACTTTTTTCTTCTCTTTAATACATTTTTTTGATAATTCAAATTTCAATTTTATATTTAATTGGAGATTTTTTTATTTCTTGGGTTTACTATTCATATTTAAGTGTATGCTCAATTTATTGATCTTTTCCTTTTCTTGTTGAGGAATGTATCTTGAGATATTTAATTTTTCTTTAGTTGCCTTTCACACTGCTTTCATTTCCTTTGGTCTAAAATTATCTATCGTCTCTAAGATATGTCCACTTAAGGTTTATTCAAAAATAATCTCACATTTAGAATTAGGAGCAGTCAAATTAAAACTTTGTTGATGGTTCATGTGATTCTTAGCACCCTCAGGTTTTGATATGTCAACTCTCCCACTATCATTTGGTAAGTGGAAAGGTGCATCACCAGAGTGAGGTCTATTTAAATTTTTATTATGATTGTTGATGGGTTACCATGTCCGAATAAACTTCAAAACCAGGTGTTCAGCCTATTGGCCACATACTAATCTTTATGATTATCCCAGCTGCTCTTCACAATGCAGACTTAGTTTGTTCCTGGGGCCATATTTGATTTTTTTCCAGCATGATAGAATCTACCAGACCTTGGGCTCCACTGACATAGTCTCTAGAACTTGGGGCCACCTACATGAAACAATAATCCATTAAAGTAGGACAAGTAGAATATACTTATTTTAGTTATTTACTCCTCCTGGAACTTTATTTGGGTATTATTTAAATTCCTATAACTTACTCATTGTAGTAAGAGTTTTTGTTTTGTTTTTTTGTTGATTCCTGTCCACGGTTTCAATACTGTTGTCTAGGCCTATGTTTGGTTTCTTCCTGGAGTGAGACAATGTTCAGCTGCAATAAGGACCTGTTTCTGTATAGTCTGCTGCCCTATAGCCCAGAGGTGGAGACTATCTGGAGCTTATCTTCACACTCTTCCATAGTTCTGGTTCACTATCACCATCTAGCCGTTATTCTGTATGTAACACCATATTCAATACCTAGCCCTATATGCTGCTGTATTTTCTTTCTCATTTGGGTGAGTTCTATCTACCCTGTTTATCTATTCCTTCAGGCAGTTACCTATTGAAGAACTACAATGTGAAGACTTGTCCCTGGAATACCCAGACCAACATCCTGCTAATTTCAGTTTTTTCTCCTAAGGTATCCCCCAAAAGTCAAAGCCTATTGGTCTTGGAGAATTTCCTTATGTACTCAACCCTATGAAATTTCATGCTTCTCTGCTAGAGCACTGCCCCTAGAACAGAGATGACAACAGTGATGACACCAGCTACAGAGTTAGCCTCCCAGGATATCACCATTTATAAATCCCATTTCCTTGGATTGGTTTCCATCAACCATAATTTAATGAGAAGACATCCTTTGGATCAACCCTGTCTCCTTCTACCCTTTTTTATGGGACAGAGAAGCTCAGTTTTATTTTTCTTTGGTTCTTTCTTTACTATCATGCTCTTTTTCATCATTAATTGATATTTCTCAGGGGAGCTGTTTGTTTAGGAACTTTAGCTTAGCCATGTTATTAAATGGAAGTCTGATTTCCCACCCCCTCCAAATTTGGAAAAATATACTAATATTCCATCAATAAATACTAATATTTGACATATAAACAAGAACAAAATAAAATAAAAATAAAAACAAGGAAAAGGTAAAATGATTTTGCATAGGCTTGTGGACTTGTTTTTTATTTAGCAGTTTTTTAGAAGCAATGTTTATTATCTTTAACGAAGTTGTTACATATTCAAACTGTGTTGCTCCTATTGTCATCTGTATTTACATAGCTGTAATTGGTTGTAGAGATTGCTCTTCTTGACCCTGCTTTCTTCACTTTGCATTATTTGATATTTGTCCTCTGCTAGGTTTTGTGTTCATCATAATGTTATCTACCCCATTCTAATACTGGGTCCTTGAGATCATGAACTTTATGTTTTTTATTTGTATCCTCAGAATTTGAGGATTTATAAGGGGAAATTTTGGAGCTTAGACCATGGATCATATCACAAAGAAAAGCTTCACAGGGGTCTTGCTTGTATTAAATGTAAATGTAACTATGAAGAGATAATAGTGTGGTGTGGGAGGCTGAGATTTTTGTGGATCATACCTTCCTCCCTGTGACCTGCTTTGTCTGTTAAGTAGTGTCAAAAAGAGAAAATAAAATAAAAATCCCCAACATTTATTAAACACCTGTTGTATACCAGACACTGTGCTAAGGACTTTACAAATATTAGCTCTTTTGATCCACATACAACCCTGTGAGGTAGGTACAGTTATGATGTTGTAGTGGCAACCACATTGGCTTACCCAGGATGACTGCTGGTACAGGTTCCTAAATCTGCTTTACTAGGAAAGATAGCTGTTCAAGGGGTCAAAAATCTTTTAAATTACATTCACTAGTTAAGGGGAACATTCAGCACCCTGAACTTGAGAGAAAATACAAGCAGAGAAATAAAGACCAACAGGGCTCTGACTGCCTGAATGAACTATTCATTTTACATACATCCCTGGATTGAGAGATACTTTACATCTGAGCAGATGGGGAGCTCTGAACATACTTATGGAGTCATAACAGAACTGCCCTCAGCCCCAATGTCCAAACTTCACTACAGGCCCACTGTATCTACCTAGCCCCCCCCCCCTCCCCACTCCCTCCCTCCCCTCCGGCTAATGTCCTAACTTATGCCTCACTGCTCACTAGAACAACAAGTGTACCCCTGAACTCTTAATTCCCACAGAAATAACAGGCGCACCCAAATAATTCAGCACCGCCCCCACCAGACCCTTTTCCAGGAGAACAGGTGTTCAATCACAATGGCATCATCCATTAAGTCCAAGACAAGACCACAATACCTAACTATCCATATAAACTAGATAAGGCCCCAATAGCTAGCCTATCAGAAAACAGCACCACCAGGATTTAGAGCAGGATACTCGACCACCTAACTGTAGAAAGGGCCAACCCTATGTTAGCCCCTTGCGCAGTAATAGGAAAGGGCTGACCTAGAGTGAACCTATGACATAGAGTGTATTATAATATTATTACCATACATACATGCCTCCTAACTGTATGCATTATGGGTAACCACATGTACAGTTATACTAAGTCCAGGACCCTTCCTCCATTGCCTACTCCCTCAACAAACCCCTCCTATCAATTATGTTCCCATAATTGTATGTAAATCTTGATTGTATAATTAGCATCTTATTCTCTATAAAAATTGTGTGTCTTGCCTTACTGAGGGGCCATTTTCCTCAAAGGGACTTAGCCACCCACCAGAGCATGAAACCTCAAAACTATAATAAATCCTTCCTGCTGGTTTGGAGTTGGCCTGAGTCTTTGTAATTCTCTAGACACAACTCGCTGCAACCCTACTGAAACCTTATCAGTACGATCACTCAGAATCTCAACCAGGAAATCACAAGATCCTTCTCATAAGTGAGCCCCCAAAAGTAAAATACCAACTCAGATTATACATACACTTCTCAAAACCAGAAGGCCTCACAACCCTTGAGACTCAGTGCCTAATTAGAAATTAGCAAAAGGTGTGAAAGCCTTCCTACAAGCAAGCTTCCCCTGAGCTAACTTCCCTGTAATGGACAGGGAAGATCTTAAATCCCATTAACATTACAGATACCTGGTTTATAATTGAGGTAACTGAGGCAGAGATTAAATGACCCACCTAGAGTCACATAGCAAATACATGTCTGAAACTCTATTTTAAGCAGGTCTTCCTGACTATAGGCTCAGATCTCTAGCCTTTGCTCCAACCAGTAAATGCCTATGATGTGCCCATCACAATGTGTTGAAAGCTTGTCCCTGCTCTCAAGGAGCTCAAAATCTAATGTAGGAGAGAACATATAAGTGGCTATGGTAAAACAAAATATATACAGAATAAATTGGAGATCAGAACAAATGAATGAACAATAACTTGGAGATAAATTTGCAGGGCTAATGCTAATCTCATTATTATCTGAGGAAATCAGGAAAGGCTTCTTGAAGAAAGTGTAATCTTGAGCTTGAATTTGGAGAATCCAGGAAAGACAGAAGATGAGGAGGGAGAGAATTCCAGGATTGGAGATTGCCAGAGCAAATGTCTGGAACTGGGATTAGGGGGTGGGGGTGGAGAGGGGATGGAGTATCTTTTGTGAGGAACAGCAAGGGAACAGGTATCACTGGATTGATATGATGGAGAGTAAGGCATAAGAAGCCTAGAAACATAGGAGGGGGCCAGGTTAAAAAGGACTTTGAATGCCAAACAAAGGATTTTATATTTCTTAGGGGACTACTTGAGTTTGCTGATTTGTTGTGTATGGGGGGAGAAGATTCACCAGTGACTTAGGTGCTGGCAAAAATGTGGTGCTGGATGTGATAAATACACTATCTCTAAGCCTTTCTTTAAGGCCCCTAATCTCAATCAACTCTTTGATGGCAAATTGTAATCTTCCCATAAATTCATCTTTATGGAATTGCCACATTGGATCAACTTCACAGCTATTCCTAACAGGGTGAGTAAAAATTGTAGCACAATTATACATATCTACTTTGAAAGGTAGTTGGCATAATGTTTTGTTGGGGGGAGTTAAACATATTGGGCATTAACACAAAATGAAGGCAGCCATTGCTGAGGAAAAGTCATATCTACTCTCTACAATAACTTATACTCAAAAACCAATGCCTCCAATGGTATCTGAGAGTGTGCTTACTACCTGGGGAGGGGTGCTCTCCATTGGATGAGCTCAGCAGCACAGTCTTAGTATTGTGTTTCCTCAAGCTCATTAGTGTCTCAGCTATAGTGAATTTAGGTGGGGCTTTTGCCCAAGTAGTTTTTTGTTTTTTTTTTAGTTTGTTTGTTCTTAAGCAATAAACATCTGTCATCTTGAAGGTCTGTTCATCTCTGGCCAATTTTCCTGATACTGCACACAATAGGTTTTATCACTGGCTCAATTTTTTTTCTCTTGAACAATTTACCAGACATGTCACAAATCCTATAAAAGTGATCCTTGCTTTACCTCTTCTTGTGTTGAGGGGATCTAAGAGAATCTCCATGTGTATTAGAGGAGGCAGGCTGGGACAAGCCACCTATAATTGGCTATTAGATCATTTTTCAAAGGGATTAACTTCTGAAAATGTTCCCTGTACACAGATTTCATTTTTTTTTTCAAATTACCTTCTAGCTAGCCAAATTATTTCAATCAGAAAAGCTGTAGGCTAGAAATCTTGCTTAAATAGGGCTTTTTGTATGGTAACCAAAAAAATAAAATAAGTTTTCCAGCAAGGTTAGAAGTGACACAATCACAGCTTTTCACAACGGTACTTAGTTCCTTTTTAGGACTGAGTTTAAATATAGAACAATTTAATCTCACAGAAGTCCAAATCAATGGGAAAAAATATTAATGAAATCAAGAGGTAGTTACACATTAAAGTTTTTGAGGGAGGGAAAAATGAAAGTTAATTTTTACTAATCATTTATGGACATTTTTCTCTCAGTCTTTTCAATTGCTTCAAATATATATTTGCTTTCATATTAATTTTGTGAGATTAATGATAAATATTATATATTCCAAACCCTCACCAGGGAGAATATAAGTTCTTTGAGGGCCAAGACTGTTTCAATTTTGTTTTTGAATCTCCAGTACCTGGTACCTAATAGTTATTTAATATATATATATATACATATATATGTATATATACATATATATGTATATATACATATATATACATATATATATATTTTTTTTTTGCTTTTTGGAGGGCAATTGTGATTAAGTAACTTGCCCAAGGTCACTCGGCTAGGTTTTTGTTTGTGTGTGCGTTAAGTGTCTGAGGCCGGATCTGAACTCAGGTCCTTCTGAGTCCAGGGCCAGCGCTCTACTCACTGTGCCACCTAGCCGCCCCTATTTAATAATTTTTCAATTGTTGAATCTACATTTTATAAAAGAAAATAAGACTCTGGGGGGCTGATGTGAGAAGTCAAGATCATAATTACCAAGGCAGGGATCTTACCTCTCCAGTCCGCTGCTTAAGCACTAAAGTTTCACATTCTTACAGTATTTGTTATATCAAATAAGTTATATATAGAATACCCTCACATTGGTGTTTTTTTTCTTTTGAGAGTTAATGCTAATGATTTCTACTTTTTTTTTTAAATCTGAGTATTATTGCTATTATTTTGTAAATATGGTTTTGGAGGGATAAAAACCTAAAAGTTGGTCACTGTGGTTTCTGGATTTTTGTTTTCCATTCCCTGAAAATATAAGAGAAAACTGAATTGCTGTTCCACAGTCTCCTATGTGGAATATCTTTTAATACTATAAATAATGATAAAATGATAATAACTAGCATTTATATAGCATTTTAGGGATTGCAGAGAGCTCTACACGTTTTACTTGTTTCTCTCAACAACCTTGTTAGGTAGGTGATAACATTATCTCCATTTTTCATATTAGAAAACAAAGCTAGGCAGTTGTTAATCAACTTTTCTGGAAGTCACATATGCAGTAAACGTCTGTGTTTTTGAACTAAGGTCCTTGTCACTCTAGGTTCAAAGTTTCATTCAATATAAATGGAAAATACAGCCTAAAGAGGCTAAGTGACTTAATGAGCATTACAGAATATTGTCAGAGGCAGGATTTGAATTCAGATCTTCCTATCTCCAATGTTCATAAGCTTGCCAATACACCATTCTGCTTCTCAATATATATTGTATAAGAGATGGAAGTTAAAGGAAACATGAGAAAGAATTATGCTAGAGGTAGAAACTCTATGTGAGAGATCTCAAATATAATTAACTTATATCCAGAAATTGTAGGGACAGTTCTTCATTTTAACATGAAGAATCTCTGCAGACATGCTGTTTGTTGTACATTTATGTTTATTATTGATTATTATATTTTTCTTTGTCCGTAAACCAGGGGTTTTTATAAATCACAAAAATAATATTTTTGTAAGGGTAACAAAGGGAAAGTTACATGGCATGGGATAGTGTGTGTGGGGGGAATTCAGGTTTTAGGATCAGACCCATTATCTTCTGAAGTTAGTACTGGTGTGATTTTGGGCAAATCATTTAATGTCTCTGAGACTATTTCCTCATGTCTTCATCTATAAAATGAGGAGACTTGGCCATAGGGTCTCTACGGCTTAGCTTTCCATACTCCTAAGGAAACAATTACGGCATGGAGTTTCAAAAAAAGAATTCAATACTTCTGCCACTCGAGCTGATGTTCTTCTCAACAGAATACTATCATACACCATTCATAATATATACTGCTTCCTGTCATAAAACTTCCTTCCTGGGGCGGCTAGGTGGCGCAGTGAGTAGAGCGCTGGCCCTGGAGTCAGAAGGACCTGAGTTCGGAGCCAGCCTCCGTCACCTAATCCACACAAACAAAAACCTAGCCGTGTAATCTTGGGCAAGTTACTTAACCCCAATTGCTTTAAAAAAAACAAAAACAAAAACAAAAAAAACAAAACCTTCCTTCCTTTCCTGGCTGCTCTCTGCAGAGTTTAATACATCGATAAGATTTCTCTGGGAGCAAAGTAGTAGCAGCCCCTTCAAAATGCCTTCTCTGCATTTCATTCGACTCTCCCTCTTCATATTTGCTTAACAGGTGTATTGAGGCCCAAGCAGACTTTTCCAAATCATTTCTCTTTGAAAGTTATTAACCTGACACGATCAACATCATATGTTCTGAAAATACAGAGTGAAAGAGCAGACTGAAAATGAAATAAGAAAGGGAAAAAATCTGCAAAGCCATTGCCAGCTGATTTTCCTTCTATAACTAATACAAACCCACAGGGCGAATTGGGAGCAGCTGCCAAGACGAAGGCACATTAGTGCTGGGCAAGTATGAGAATAAACATCAGCAAGATTTTCCTTAGAAGGGATCGCATTCCTCATTTCTGAAGTGTTTCCATATCCTTTTTTTTTTTTTCCAGGCTCCAGAGGAGCTGTGAGGTTTCATTAAGATGAGATTAGGAGAGGAGCCAGATTCCCTGTCTTGGAGACTGAAGATGCTGAAAAGGCTCCTTTTCTCATTGATAGGACCTGGGGACCAACATCTGCTGCATTGGGACCGTCTTGATCAGAATTTGAATGGATATGAAGACATGGAGGTCCTGGAGGGAAGCTAAGATTGCACTGTTTATTTCCTTATTACCATAATTATCACATTTATCCTACTTCATTAGGACAAGAACAATCAAGGGTCAGAAAGGATGTCTGCTCACTATATTTCAAAACTTCTCACATCAGGTCCTAAGACTTTTATTTGTTCAGACATTTGGGAATTAGGACAGCTCAGGTAATTTTATCTTGTGTCATTCTTTAGAGCTCAATATTTCAAGTGATTTTGACCTTGCTGAGAATTTGCAGTGAAGGATTTGGAAGGGCTCTAAAAGCTATCTCTGAATAATAAAAGTTATTTCTATTTTTTGTAGATAAATTGTAACAGCTTCACAAATTAGAAGAAGTGAGGTAGCATAATGGGTAGTTTGTTGGTCTTGGAACCAGGAAGATCTGGATTCAAATTTGAACTCAGACACTACTACCTGCATGACCCTGTGCAAGTCACTTAATTCTGTCTGCCTCAGTTTTCTATAAAACTGGGATAATAATAACACCTAACTCTCAGGGTCATTGTGAGAATCAAATGAGGTCATAACATGGAGGATGTTGGTACTACTAACTCCTTAACAAGGTTAAAGAGAGGTAGTGTACTGTTGCAAACAGAGGACTGGGCTTGGAGTAAAAAAGACCTGGGATCAAATCCTGTTTCTAACACATACTGACTGTGTAGTCCTAGGCAAGTCATTTGTGCTCCTTATGTCCTGACAAGTGTCGTTAGGCTTGAGGAGAAGATTCTAATCTGTATTGGTAGAAGGGATTTCCATATCCAGAGTTCCTTATATCAGTGAAATTATATCCAGGAGCAGGGAACCTGAGGGCTTGAGGTCACATGTGGCCTTCTAGGTCCTCAAGCAAAAACCTTTGCCAGTCACTTGAGGACTTAGAGAGTCACATGTGACCTCAAGTCCTCAGGTTCTACATCCCTCTAGATCAATAAAACATAAACCAAATAAAAACAAAAACCATTCCGGGATGCTTAAAAGGGTGACTTCTGTTCTGACATTACATGTGGCTCCCTGTAAAAGATAAAATTAGCATTTTATTGATAGTGCATTTGACGCTCTTCTATCATTGGTGATGTTTCTTTGGTAGTGTATAGATTTGCTTTTACCTGGGGTATTCACTGTTCATTGGCATTACACAAAGGATTAATGGTTCTTTCATGTCCCCATTTCAGAGGAGCAGGTATAACTTCATAAACTTGGTCTTTATCAGGAAGTCTTAGAATTGGGGGGCTGAACTCCAGGGTAGTTAAATCCAAAAGATTATAGAGGATGTTGTGAAGTGAAGTCCTACTGAAGAAAGGAGAATCATTTAGATGGACTTTGGGAGTGAGTCTTTTTGTTTTCTGACTGATGAAATAGAGACTGTCCTGGGTTTGTTGTGTTTATAGCTTGTTTATTGTGTGGGAGCTAAGGTTAGAAACTTACATACAAGTCAAATTCTGAAGTTGGAGGAGATATCTATAAGGCCCCTTAGACATTTTTCAGAACGAACTGAGATATATTGGAAAACTATAATTGAAGATTACTGTCAATGAAATGAACACACTGTACAAACTGAAATGTGTATTTCCTTAAAACTTCTCTATTTATCCAGTGGATAAAGAAAAAAGATATTTATTGGAGAGTGTTCTCTTACCTAACACTGTAGATACAATTCCATCATCTAAAATTTATGCTTATGGTAATTGTTTCACAAATTAAGTACCTCCATGCAGGAATATTCTACTCGAAAGGTGTCAGGGATGCCTCAAGTTAATTTATCAATTTGGTATGTTCATTTGGGAGTGCTTCAAGGTATAATAATACCATGGTATTGGTAGGTAAGTACTTGTGCTGGTTGTTACTCTTTTTCAGTGCATAGTTTTGGTAGATTTTTTTGTTAACCTGATCTACGAAATAGTAAAGTTCATTCTTCTATCCAGCTATAGTAACAGTGACTGAAGTGAATTATCATAACGTTAAAAAATAAAAGTTTTAGAATTGTTTCTTATTTGAATTCAGGGGAAAAGAGGATTTTTAGAAACTTGACAAAAGATGATTATCTCCAGTTAGATCATGCAAGTTCCTTCTTACACTTCTTACACTGCCAATATCAGACTTTTCCCCCGAAGCAAGAACTCAGCCAATTTAGGCAGCTAGTTTTGCCCAAACATGACATTTACAAAGAGATAGTGAATGCCCAGTATCCTTGATGAGTGTGGCTAAGGGATTAGTGTGAGTGGGTGGCCAATGGAACAGATTGAAGAGAGAGCCTCACACATGCTGGGAGTATCCATGGTATGACACTGGGGTATTCACTGTATTTTCTCCTCTTGGGTCTACACAAAAAGTCTTTTTGTTAAAAGAAAAATGACCCATATAAGGCCATGACTTCTCATAGCAGTCAGTTTTCATTTCCTGTCAATTGGGGCATCTTGAAAAAAGGTTTAAATATTTGTTAATATAGGTTAAAGTACTTCAAGGTGTTCAGAACCATTTTCAGCCATTCTATCTATAAAAGGATCTTGATTAAGTTTTCTGGTCTGGGACAGGGGTGGGGAGAGCAGAAAGACTATTGATGGTCATACCATGTAGTGGATAGTGGGGAAAAAAGCCAGACTTTGAGTCTGGAATAATTGGGTAAATTCTAACATCTGGCACATTCTGGCTGCTGATTCTGGCCACATCGTTGAACCTCTCTACAATCAAGGCAATAATACTCCAAGACTTGAAGTACCACAACAGGCAGCTGATATGCATTTGTAGAAGTTCACTTACATAGTGTTCCCTACAACAATGAAATCATTTAAAAAATGGAAAGAAAACTCAGCTTAGATATGCATAAAGTTAAAGTCTTAGTTCCATTATATTGTATTAAAGGTAATATAAATGAAAGAGAGAGCACAAGACAACTAGGCCTAGAGTTCGGAAGACCTAGGTTCATATATTACCTTTGGTCCGTATTAGCTGGGTGATCCTGGACAAATCAATTAGTCCCAGAGAATTTCTCCCTTAAATCCTAGTGATTTACCTTGGTAAAGCGAGCTCCCACACTATAGTTCCTCTACACTGAGAAAACTGCATATCTTCAGATTCTTTCTCTCTCTCATTCCTCCTCCTCTCCCTCTTTCCTATATGTATCTTTCTCTTTTATCACTTTCCTTTCCCTTCTCCTTCCCTCCTTCTCCATCCCCTTCCCCTTCTCCTTCCCCTTCTCCTGCCCCTCCCTTTCCCCTTCCCCTTCCATTTCTCTTCCCTTCTCTACTTTAAATGGGGCTGAAGGATTGGATTTAGGAAGACGTGGGTTCAAGTTTTATTTTTTTTTTCACACAAAATAAAATAGCTGAATAACTATGGGAAAGAGGAAGTCATTTTGCCTCTCAGTGGTCCAGTCAACTATCTAAGACTATTGACTGCATCAATGGAGAGAATTTCCACACTAATCTATATTTAGAAGATTCCCTGAAAATATATTAATTAAAAAAATAAAACAAAAGTTTTACCAACAAAGCTCTTTTTTGTCCTAGTGCTCAAGCTGGGAATGTTTTCTCTAATTATATTTATGGTGGCAAATGGGAGTACTGGCCATTGAAGTTTGTCTCTGGTTTAAGATGTCACACTATGCTTCTGACCACTTGCTTTACTTGGCTACTTCCTGGCACCTTTGGCCCCTCTCCAACATCGACAATTATTTTATCTGCCTCCTTAAATTCCTCTTCCTGTGATTACAAATGAATAGGATATTCTTTATTTCCTGGCTTTAGCTGTTACATAGAGCTACTGCTCTGTCCTATTAAGCATCTGCCACATATCCTTGCAAAGGCAGAGGCAGTTCCACGGGAGATAAAGTAATTCATCCGGCAGTGTGGCTAAACAGGGAGATAATTGGGAGAAAGGCTCCTAGCCCACTTTTAGTATCACTCATTTCTTGTAATTCAAGATAGGCAATATGAACACTTCAGATACCCAAGAGGTTTTCAGCAAGACTGGTGGGATAAAGAGGAGATTCTGGACATCTGCCCATATCCTTTTAAGAGTGGTTGACAGGGTTCTGAAAAGAGAGAAATAATTGTCAACACTTCACACCCCAGGCTTTTTTGTATAAATTTGTCCAGAACCACATCTTTTTCAATATCTCAAGGTGAGGTTTGTTTTCATCTGCAATGATTGCAAAATGACAATAGGATTGTTATATAATAAGCCCAGAGTGTTTCTGAATAGTTTCTTTTTTTATTTACTGGAAAAAGTCAAGGCTCCCCAAGACTTAGCAACAAATGATCTGATGCTCTAGTGGTCTTAGTTTACTGAGAGTTTAAATGACTTGTCCAGACTCACATAGTCAGTATGTATCAGAGTTAGGGCTCCAACCCAGGTTGACCTGAAGTAACACTGGATATTAGAAAAGCTTTAATTTATAGACTCAGATTATCACCATAGGAACCCACCTTTAAATGATATTTTATATTTTACATGATTATTTATATGATTCCAACAATAGCCCGATTAAGTAAGTAATAAGAACTATAAGTATTTCATGATGAGGGTGAAATGAATGAGGAAATGAGTCTTGCTCAAGGAAATAAATAACTTGCTCAATTTCGTATTACTAATCAAATCGGTGGACACTCTTTTCCCCTCAGGAAAATCCAGTTTATAATGCTATAATGATATAGAACAGAAAGTACTTAATGTTTACTTTATTCCCTGTTTCTCTGATAAGTAGAACAACAACAACAAAATAACATACATACAAATAAATACATACATAGATATTCATGTGTGTGTTAAAATATCCCCTGTTTATCCTAAACTTAGACATACCTTAAAATTGCCTCTATTCCTTTGGAGAGGGAAAATAAAGCTAGAATCAAGAGAAATAGTGAAAAATTAGAAATGAGGGGCGGCTAGATGGCGCAGTGAGTAAGAGCGCTGGCCTCGGAGTTGGAATGACCCGAAATCGAATCCGACCTCAGAAAATGAGCACCCACACATAAATAATGACTAGCCATGTAACCTTGAGCAAGTTACTTAACCCCAATTGTTTTAAAAAAAATTAGAAATGAAAGGGAAATAACATTCCCAAATGTTAAATATATAAATCAGTAATTAGTAAAATTAGTTGATAAGTAGAATAGACCAGTGGGATAGACTAGATAAGAAGGAATGAAAACAATTGAACCTAATATCCAGATATTAAAGAAACCCAAATTATTAAGGAATTTAATTGCAGACCTAAGGAAAAACTTATTTGATAAGAATTGCTTGGAAAACTGGAAATCAATTTGGCAGAAATTAGGTTTAGAAAGAATGTTCTACCATATACCACAATAGATTCAAAATTAATATATCATTTAAAGATTAAAAGTAGCACTATGATATAATTAGAAGTGACCTGGAGCAAAGTCATGACTAGTAGAATTCTTAACCAAAGAGGAGCTAGAAGCTATCACAAGAGATAAAATAATTTTAATTCCATGAAATTGAACAGTTTTTGGACAAACAAAATCCAGGTATTAAACATAAGAATGGAAGCAATAGTTTTTTGGGAAAATCTTTGCAGTAAATATTTCTCACATAGGACTGATATATAGTAAGTTGGGAGAACTAATTAAAATATGGAACAACAAAATCTAACTCCCCAATGTACAGTTAAGCATTCAAAGTATATAACTGTACAATTCTCAAATGAGTACCATGAGAGGAAAGTTATAGATAAAAATAGGTTGGATTGAGTAGTGTTTTATTTAAACTAATGCTTTGTTATCCATGATTTTTAATGTTATTTTTAACAAGGCATAAAAATCATAGTATGTAACCAATACATCTTATAACAGATTGTTAAACAATTTTTTGTTTTTTGCCATTGAAATCACATATTCAGATGTTAACAATGTCAACAGAAATGCTAGTTTACATTTTTACAAATCACTCATCAGTTATACTTCCCAGGTGTGTAAACTTATGTCACCTATCCATACTAGACAAATTATGTACAGCTTATATTATTAATGATTTGTCTGGGTCATCAAGAAATTAAGTCACTTGCCCTTGGTAGCACTTCTTGTATGTTTATGAGGTATGATTTGAATTGACCTATTGCTGTCTCCAAGAATGTCCTGGTATCTAGCACCTTTGACAAGAAAACCCCAAATGGGGCGATAAAGAGTCAGACATGATTGAAAAATAACTGAACAAGAACAGCAACAATACTGTGATTTAAATAACTTTCCACTTTAAATACTTACCAAAAACCTAAGGAATATTTCTAGAATCCAAAGATATGCAATTTCTTTCTTTCTTTCTTTCTTTCTTTCTTTCTTTCTTTCTTTCTTTCTTTCTTTCTTTCTTTCTTTCTTTCTTTCTTTCTTTCTTTCTTTCCTTTTCCCTTTCTTCCCTATTTCCTGACTTTCACTCAGGATAGCCCATGCAATTCTCTTTTCTGCATGATGACCAAATTCATATGAGAACACTTTACAATGTAGCTTCCACTCAAACATCAAAACATCACAATCATTCAAGATTACTTGGAAAATATTACATATAAAATATCTGGGAAAGAGTCTGGAAATCAAAGTTTTAAAAACAAATGTTAATTTTTTACATGTAACTGGGAAATAAGATATACTTACCCTACTAGAAAGTTAGGGGGGATAGGGGGAGGATTTAAGAGAGAACATATTGGGGGAAGGGGTATTCACTATCTTGGGGTTGGTGGTAGGGGAAAGATGGGGAGAAAATTGTCACTCAAATCTGAGGGAAATGAATGTTGATAACTAAAATAAATAAATAAAAGATTTAAAAATTAAAAAAAAAATAGGTGGAATATACCATGCATACTGACATTGAAAAGAACATTGTTTATCATCCAGTGTCATGGACCATGTTGAAATACCTCTCTCCTATTTTGAAACCATTTATATATTTATATGATTTATAATTCCACAGCAGAAATCAGTCATGGAAATAGGTCCTTAACATAAATTAGCCAGGCATTCACCAAAAGTGAGAAAACTAGGGAATACTGAAAGCTGAGCAACTCTGAAAGCCAAGCCTCTTTTTTTTTTTTTTTAACATACTGAAACTGCCAGGAAAATCCTAGCCAGAAAAGAGAGGAAACATTATACATTCTAGCTTCTTCCGAGGCTGTTATCTCACTGACACTAAACAGGCATAAATTTGGATTAGACCATTTTGTATGTAAGTAGAAACACGAGTCCTTCCAATCAACCAAGTGTAGTTTCTTTTTTAAAGTACATAAAAGCAGTAGACTGCCTCTGTCTCCTAAAGTACTGTCCTACCTCATATTCAAAAAAACAAACAAAAAAAAAACAAAACCATGGGGTGGTACACAGCAACACAGCCATCTGATAGAAAATGACAAAATATTCATGATCATGAAGCAATAAGATCTAAGGCTTTGTGTTATTCCCCCACAGATTGCCATTTGCTCGTGTCATGCTCTTCATCATCAGTATTAGCACTGGTAAGTGTATGGATAACAACCACAACCCACATTTCTGCAGCATTTTAAGGTTTACAGGGCACTTTAATAATAATTACTAACATCAATACAGTGTTTTGAAGCTGGCCATGATCCTTACATATATTGTCATGAGAGGGAGAGGTAGAGGTAGAGGGGAAAATGTGCTTCATTTTAGCCAGTTAATATGAATTCCAATAATAACTTTACCCCTTATTAGATGTGTGACCTAAGACAGATCAATAAACCTCACTGGACCTCCATTGCTCGTCTGCAAAATGAAGAGATTGAACTATGTGGCCATTAAAGTTTCTTCCAGATACAGTTCTTTGATTTTGACTCTCACTTATAAAACCCAGTATTAACACTGTCATTTGTAAAAATGAGTTAAACTGTGACTTGTCCAGACTCATAAAGGTAACAAGAAAAAGAGACAGATTTTTTTCTTTTAAATTTATTTACATTTAGTTTACGACAGTCAGTTCCGAATTTTCTCCTCCCACCACTCCCCCAATGGCAGCATGCAGTTCGATACAGGCTCTACATATACCTTCACACCAAATATTACTGAGGTTGTAAAGAAGAATTACAACCAATGAATAAACAACAAGAAAGAAGAAACAAAACAAAACAAAATGAAAATGAGAGAGAGCAAGTAGCTTGTTTCAATCTGCATCCAGACTCCATTATTCTTTCTCTAGATGTGAATAGCCTTTTCCATCATGACACTTTTGGAGTTGTCTTATAACCTTGCATTGCTGAGGGGAGCCCAGTCTATCAAAGTTAGTCATCACAAATACAATGTGTCTGAAATTGTGTACAATGTTTTCCTGGTTCTGCTCCTCTCACTCAGCATCAGTGTATATAAATCTTTCCAGGTTATTATAAAGTCGGTCTGCTCCTCATTTCTTATACCACAGTAGTATTCCATTACATTCATATGCCACAACTTGTTTAGCCATTCCCCAATTGATGGGCATCCCCTTGATTTCTAATTTTTTGCTACCACAAAAAAGAGCTGCTATAAATACTTTTATACTTGTATGATCTTTTTCGGATACAATCTTAGAAGTGGTATTGCTGGGTCAAAGGGTATTTGCATTTTTATAGCCCTTTGGGCAAAGTTCCAAATTACTTTCCAGAATGGTTGGATCAGTTCACAACTCCACCAACAATGCATTAGTGTTCCAATTTTCCCATATCTTCTCCAACATTTATTATTTTCCTGTTTTATCATGTTAACCAATGTGATAGGTGAGATGTGGTACCTAAGAGTTGTTTTGATTTGCATTTTTTTTTTTTTTTGCTTTTTGGAGGGCACGTGGGGTTAAGTAACTTGCCCAAGGTTACGCGGCTAGGTTTTTTTGTTTGTATGTGTGTCTGAGGCCGGATCCGAACTCAGGTCCTTCTGACTCCAGGGCCAGCACTCTACTGACTGCGCCACCTAGCTGCCCCTGATTTGCATTTTTCTAATCAATAGTGATTTAGATCATTTTTTCATATGCTTATATTTAATTTCTTCCTCTGAAAACTGCCTGTTCATATACTTTAACTATTTATCAATAGGGGAATGTTTTCTTATAAATTTGACTCAGTTCTCTGTATATTTTAGAAATTAGGCTTTTATCAGAGACACTGGTTGTAAAAAATATTTTCCAATTTTCTGTTTTCCTCTTAACCTTGGTTTCATTGGCTTTGTTTGTACAAAAACTTTTCAATTTAGTGTAATCAAAATTATCCATGTTGCATTTTGTAAGGCTTTCTATCTCTTATTTGGTCATAAAGTATTCCCTTCTCCATAAATCTGACAGGTAAACGATTCTTTGCTCTCCCAGATTGCTTATAGTGTCAGCCTTTATATCTAAATTGAGAACCCATTTAGACTTTATTTTAGTATACACTGTAAGTTGTCTATACCCAGTTTCTGCCACACTATTTTTTCCAGTTTTCCCAGCAGTTTTTGTCAAATAGTGAGTTTTTATCCCAGAAGCTTAAGTTTTTGCATCTATCAAGAAGTAGATTACTTCAGTCATTGACTACTGGGTCTTGTGTATGTAATCTATTTAATTGATCCAACACTCCATTTCTCAGCCAGTTTCAAGTGGTTTGAATGACTGTTGCTTTTTAATACAGTTTAAAATATGGTATGACAAGGCCACCTTACCTAACATTTTTTTTTAATAATTCCCTTGATAATCTGGACCTTTTGTTCTTCCTTATGAATTTTGTTGTTATTTTTCTAGTTCTATGAAATATTTTTTGGTAGTTTGATTGGTATGGCTCTAAATAGATAAATTAATTTTGGTAAAATTGTCATTTTTATTATATTAGCTCAGCCTAACTGATGTTTTCCCAATTTTTAGATCTGACTTTATTTGTGTGAAAATTGTTTTGTAATTGTGTTCATATAGTTCCTTGGTTTGTTTAGTCAGATAGACTCCCAAATATTTTATAATATCTAAACTAAATTTAAATGGAGTTTCTCTTTGTATTTCTTGCTGTTGGACTTCATCAGAAATATATAGGGAAAGAATAAATGGGGGGCAGCATATAATGTAGGCAAATATAGTTAGTCTTTCACAATATGACTATTATGGAGGTGTTTTGCATGACTACACATATATAACCTATATCAAATTACTTGCTGTCTCAATGGGTGTTGGTGGGAACTCAATATTTAAAAAAAAATGTTAAAAATTGTTCTTAGGGAGCCAATATGGCAAAGTGAAAACAGGACCTCTGCATGGCTTTGGCTCCCACCACCTCCAATACATGTAAAAAAGTGACTCTTAACAAATCTTCGAGCTACAGAACCCACAAAGTGACAGAGAAAAACAAATCTCCCACTGAAGGCAGCTGGGGCTGATAGGAAGGGACTATCCCACCAAGCTGGGAGCTGAGCACAGTCCCATATGACCCATGCAGTTCTGGCCCCAGGGTGGCCCTGACCAGCTATGGCCAGAGCAAACTTCAGGAGAGTGAATCATCAGCAGCTGTGGAAGTTTCCATACTTCTCAAACCATAAACGCCAAAAAGAAAGCAAAAGGTCATTCAGGAGCTCTGCTGGAACTGGGTGCAGAAGAACACAGACAAGCCCCTGCCCCTGGGGTGAGAAGTGTCAGAAGCGTGATGGCTGAGGCTGCTACAGTGTGGCAGCCTGTGGAGCTCCTGGCCTGCATATTGTAGGGGAACCAAGTGACCATTCAGAGGATAATCACTTATTTAACCTGCTTGGATCTGGATGGCAGTCTTGGGTGGTGGTCCTGGGGCGTGTGACCAGTGAGCCAGAGCTTGTGGGGTTGTAGAGAGGGTGCCCTCCTAAAAGCTCTGGCAGCTGCAAAACCCCAGAGATTTGAGGCATAGCTCTCTGCATTCTGGAAGCAGAATTCTACCATGGGAAAGGGCTCAAAAGTCAAGTATATGGCTAGCAATGTGCGCAAGCAATGGAAGCACAAACACATCATAGAATCCTTTTTTGGGATAAAAAGGATCAAAGCATAGAATGGGAGGAAGACAAAAAAGTAAGAACTCTTGCATCAAAAGCTTCCAAGAAAAATATGAATTGGTTACAGGCCATGGAGGAGCTCAAGAAGGATTTCATAAATCAAGTAAGAAAAGTGGAGGAAAAATTGGGAAGATAAATTAGAACGATGCAAGAAAATTATGAAAAGCAAGCCTACAGCCTGCTAAAGGAGACCCAAAAAATACTGAAGAAAATAACACCTTAAAAAATAGACTAAACCAAATGGCAAAAGAGGCCCAAAAAGCCAATAAAGAGAAGAATGCCTTAAAAATTCAAATGTGGTAGATGGCGGAGTAGAAACAGCATTTCCAATGTGCTCTGCCCCAGACAAATTTCAAACAATGTGAAAGGGAGCTCCGAACAACGTCTGGAGCCACAGTACCCACGGAACGGCACAGAGAAGCTAACCTCCTGCTGAGGACAGCCCAGCAGCCCTACAGAGAGCAGCCAGCGCAGCGCTCTGAGAGCAGGCAGCACAGCGCACTGGGAACCGACAGCGCAGCCTGCAGAGCCAAGCCCAGGTCCGCGGTTTTAGCCCCAGGGCGGCAGGGCCTTCCGCCAGCTGGTGGAACCCCAGAATACCAGCAATTATGGCGATTCCAGAATTATCAGCACAGATATGCCTAGGACAAAGTGAGAGGTTAGTGCCCTATGGACTTTGGGACCAGTATTTGGGGAACACATAGCTTCCTCCCCTGGGGGCAAAAAGATGCTGAAGAAACTGCTGCACAGAAGCCATTTTGCAGCGTCAGCAGTGGCTCTAGCTCCTGGTCTGCAAACTGTAGGAAGATCCAGCAATCAGTCTGGGGGTTAATCACTCTTGCTTTAAACTGCCTGGATCTGGATTGTGGTCTGGGGGGGAAGTTTGGGGTGGTATCCAACTTGCCAGAGTGGGTGGAGGCTTTACAGAGGCCACCCAACTGGAGGAAGTTGTGAAGACCCCATGTTTGGGCGGAAGCTCCCCTGTCTGGTGGCAGAGTCCTACTGTGGCAACAAGCCCAAAAATCAAGTAATTAAGTGGCAACATGCCCAGGCAAATGAAACAAAATAAACAGAAAAGTTCAACATTGGACTCCTATTTTAGGGGCAAAGAGGCTCAAAGCATGGAGGAGGACCGTGAGGTCAGAACTCCTGCACCAAAAGCCCCAAATGAAAATACAAGCTGGCTACAGGCCATAGAGGACCTTAAGAAGCAGATAAGAGAAGTGGGGGGAAATTTGGGAAGAGAAATGAAAAAGATGCAAGAAAAGTATGAAATGACAGTCAACAGCCTGACTGAGGAAAATAACACCTTAAAAAATAGACTAACTCAAATGGCAAAAGAGGCTCAGAAAGGCAATGAGGAGAAGAATGCCTTAAAAAGCTAAATTTGCCAGATGGAAAAAGAATCTCAAAAGCTCACTGAGGAGATTCATTCCTTCAGAGTTAGACTGGAGCAAATGGAAGCTAGTGACTTTATGAGAAATCAAGAAACTATTAAACAGATCCAAACAAATGAAAGAATAGAAGGCAATGTGAGATATCTCATGGGAAAAACCACTGACCTGGAAAATAGATCCAGGAGAGACATTTTAAAAATTATTGGACTACCTGAAAGCCATGATCAAAGAAAGAACCTAGAAAGCATCCTGAAAGAAATTCTCAAGGAAAATTGCCCTGATATTTTAGACCCAGAGGGCAAAATAGAGGTTGAAAGAATCCACAGATCACCTCCTGAAAAAGATCCCCAAAAGAAAACTCCCAGGAATATTATAGCCAGGTTCCAGAATCCCCAGATCAAGGGGAAAATACTCCAAGCAGCCAGGAAGAAGCAATTTCAATATTGTGGAAACACAATCAGAATAGAACAGGACCTGGCAGCTTCTACATTGAGGGATAGAAGGGCATGGAATATGATATTCCAGAGGGTAAAAGAGCTGGGATTGAAGCCAAGGGTCACCTACCCAGCAAAACTGAGTATCTTGTTTCAGGGGAAAATATGGTCATTCAGTGGCATAGAGGACTTTCAAGCATTCTTTTGAGTATTGTGGAAACACAAGCAGGATAACACAAGACCTAGCAGCTTCTACATTAAGGCATGGAAGGGCTTGGAATATGACATTCCAGAGGTCAAAGGAGCTGGAATTAAAACCAAGAATCACTTATTCAGCAAAACTGAGTATAATGCTTCAGGGAAAAATATGGTCATTCAATGAAATAGAGGACTTCCAAGCATTCTTGATGGAAAAAATGAGAGCTGAACAAAAATTTTGACTTTCAAATTTAAGAAGGAAGAGAAGCATGAGAAGGCAAACAGGAAAAAGAAATCATAAGGAACTTATTAAAGTTGAACTGTTTACATTTCTGCATGGAAAAATGAGAATTGTAAGTCGTATGACTTTTCTAAGGATGAGGATAGTTGAAGGGAAGATATATATGTATATATATGTAGATGTAAATGTATATGTAGATATATGTGTGTGTGAATACATATATATATATGTATAGGAAGGTGCATGTGTATATAAATATATATGTGAGTGTGTGCATATGTATGTACATGTATACATAGACAGATGGCACAGGATGAGTTGAATATGAAGGAATGATAAATTAAGAGGTGAGAGAGGAATATATTGGCAGGAGAAAGGGAGAGAAAGATTAGGGTAAATTATCTCATATAAAAGAGGCAAGAGAAAACTGTTACTATGGAGGGGAAGAGCAGGAAGGTGAAATGGAATGGGTCAACCTTACTTTCATTGAATTTGGCTTAAGGAAGTAATAACATACACACTCAACTGGGTATCTTACCCTACAGGAAAATAGGGGGGAATGGGATAAGAGGGGGGGTGATAGAAGGGAGGACAGATTGGGGGAGAAGATAGTTAGAAGCAAACACTTTTGAAAGGGAACAGGATCAAAGAAGAAAACAGAATAAGTGCTAGGCCAGAGAAGATGGGGGAATTATAGTTATTCTCTCACAATATAACTACTATGGAAATGGGTTGTGTAACTCCACATGTACAATGTATGTTGAATTGCTTATCTTCCCAGTGGGTTTGGGTGAGGAGGGAAGAAGGGAAAAATCAGGAACTCAAAGTTTTAAAAACAAACATTTAAAATAAATTTGGGGGAAATGAGGGAGGATATAAGGAGAACAGTTTGGGGAAGGGGTATTCAGCAGGCTCATTATTTTGGGGTGGCGTCTAGGGGAAAGATACAGAGAAAAATTTGTAACAAAATCTTTTGGAAATGAATGTTGAAAACTAAAAAGGAATAAATAAATTGGGGGAAAATATATAGGCATGATGAGGATTTATGTGGGTTTATTTTATATCCTGCAAGGTTGCTAAAGTTATTTATTTCAAGTAGTTTTTTACTCAGTTCTCTAGGATTCTCTAAGTATATTATCATATAATGTGCAAAGAGTGAAAGTTTTGTCTTTCCTTTGCCTTTTCTAATTCCTTCAATTTCCTTTTCTTTTCCTATTGTTACAGCTGACATTTTTGTACTAAATTAAATAACGGGGTGATGGTGGACATCCTTATTCACCCCCCAATCTTATTGGAAATGCTTCTAGCTTATACCCTTTACATATAATACTTGCTAATGGTTTTAGGTAGACGTTATTTATCATTTTAGAGAAGACTCCGTTTATTCCTATACTTTCTCCTGTTTTTAATAGGAATGGGTGTTATATTTTGTCAAAAGCTTTTTCTACATCTATTGAGATAATCATATGGTTTCTACTAGTATTGTTGTTTATATGATCGATTCTGCTGATAGTTTTCCTAAAATTCAACCAAACTTGCATTTCTGGAATAAATCCTATCTGATCAAAGTGTATTATTTTCATGATACACTGCTGTAATCTTTTTTTTTAACTTTTTGAATCTATATTAATTAGGGAAATTGGTCTATAATTTTCCTTCTCCGTTTTGGTTCTTCACAATTTAGGTATCAGTACCATATTTCTATCATAAAAAGAATTTGGTAGGACTCTTTTTTTCTCCCATTTCCCCAAATAGTCTGGTAAGTATTAGAATTAATTGTTCTTCAAATGTTTGATAGAATTTGCTTATAAATCCATCTCATCCTAGAGATTTTTCCTAGGGAGTTCATTTTTATGATATAGGGTTAAGTATTTTATTTCCTCTTCTGTTAATCTGGACAATTTGTATTTTTGTAAATATTCATCCATTTCATTGAGTGTCATATTTATGGGCATATGATTGGGCAAAAAGAATTGCTAATTATTGTTTTAATTTCCCCTTCCTTGGAGGTAAGTTAACTCTTTTTATTTTTGATACTGATAATTTGGTTTTATTCTTTTTAAAAATGATATTGAGTAAAGGTATATCATTTTTTTCATAAAACCAGTTCTTAGTTTCATTTATTAGTGCAATAGTTTTCTTAATTTCAATTTTATTAATCTCTCCTTTGGTTTTCAGTATTTCTAGTTTTAGTATTTAATTGGGGGTTTTTAATTTGTTCTTTTTCTAGATTTTTCAGTTGCATGCCCAATTCATTGATCTCTTTTATCTCTATTTTATTCATTCAGAGATATAAAACTTCCCCTATGAACTGCTTTTACTGTATCCCATAAATTTTGGTACGTTGTTATTTTTTGTTATTATTATTATTCTCTTGAATGAAATTACTGATTCTTTCTATGATATGTTGCTTGACCCTCTCATTCTTCCTTTTTTTTTTGGAGGGGGGAAGGTAGGGCAGTAGGGGTTAAGTGAGTTGCCCAAGGTCACACAGCTATTAAGTGTTAGGTGTCTAAGGCTGTATTTGAACTCAGGTACTCCTGACTCCAGGGCTGGTGCTGTATTTACTGTGCCACCTAGCTGTCCCAACACACTCAATTCTTTAGGACTAGATTATTTAGTTTCCAATTAGTTTTTAGTCTTTCTTTCATGACCCTTAATTACATATAATTTTCATTGCATCATCATCTGAAAAGGATGCATTTAATATTTCTGCCTTTCTGCACTGAATTGTGAGGTGTTTATGACCTAGTACATGGTCAATTTTTGTTCATGTGCCATGTACTTCTGAGAAGAAGGTATATTCCTTTTTATCCCCATTCAGTTTTCTACTGAGGTCTATCATATCTATCTTCTCTAAAATTTTATTCACCTCCTTATCTTCTTTCTTGTTTATTTTGAGGTTAGATTTATCCAATTCAGAGAGGGGGAGTTTGAGGTCCCCTACTAGTATAGTTTTGCTATCTATTTCTTCCTCTAAGTCCCTTAACTTCTCCTCTAAGAATCTGGATGCTATACCACTTTGTGCTTTTGTGTTTAGTAATGATATTACTTCATTGTCAGTGTTGTCTTTTAGCAGGATATAGTTTCCGTCCTTATCTCTTTTAATTACATGTGTGTGTGTGTGTGTGTGTGTGTGTGTGTGTGTGTGTGTGTGTGTATATATATACACATATATACATATACATATATATATATATACATACACATACACACACACACACACACACACACACACACACACACATATTTATATGTACATGTCATCATGTCATCCTGACTCTGGGGCTGGTGCTCTTACTCACTGTGCCACCTACCTGCCTCTTGTATTCTTTTTGAGGGAGGAAAGTTGGGCAATTGGGGTTAAGTGACTTACCCAAGGTAACACAGCTAGTAAGTGTTAAGTGTCTTAGACTGGATTTGAACTCAGGTATCTGCAATCTTCAAATTTTTTCAGATTTGAACTCAGGTCTTCCTGACTCCAGGACTGGTGCTCTATTTACTGTACCACACAACTCTATTCACTGTACCACACAACTCTTCCCAAAGCAAAACCTCACATCAAGGTCAGTCACTACTCAGTATTCACAGAGAGGTCTTTTCATCTTGACTTCGGCCAGGCTTTCAGCTTTCATGGTTTCCCTTCCATCGTCCCAGCTCCTACCTGGATTCACCAAACTGCCTGGGCTCAAAGGCAGACCAGTTCCTTGTCCAGCTGTCTGTACAGTTCCTGTTCCACACTGAAGCTCACAGTGTCCAGTCCACCTTAAAACCTTCACAGTCTCTCTTCCTGGGAAGTCAAGGCTTAACAAAGCCACAGTAATATTCATACATATTAACAAAGTCACAACAACATTTGTACAAAGTACCAGCACCATAGTCATGCTTCTTCAGTCTTTGGCAGCTCCAACTGGCCCTTCAAAGTCTTGCTACCACAAGTTCGAGTTTTGCCACCACAAATTTAAGTTTTGTGTCAATTCTCAGTCCTCATTTCTCTTCTCAGTTCTTCTCAGTTCTCAGTTCAGTCCAGCAGTAGCACCCCAGCCTCCAGATACTTTCTGGGAAAATTCTTTCTCTGCCTCCATGATGCTTAACCCAGGAAATTCCCTTTTGAGGTTTTAGATATGGGTGTAGTGTCAATGATGTCTTCTTCTGAATTTGGTTCTTCCTGCTCACCATAATAAGATTTTATATTCTTTGTTTTTCCAATTTGTTTTTGCACATTGTGATTGCCTATTTCTTGGATTTTAAAGTAGATCTCTGCTTCTGGGGCATAGAGGGCTCTGGCCCATGCTTCCTGTGTTGCGACCTAGGGTTCTAGTTACTGGCTTTGTGTGCTGTGGCCTCTGGTTCTGTCAGTTAAAGGCTATATAATGCTATAGCTCACTTGGTGCTGAGCTGGAGCTGGCTGGTGAATGCCAATACCAAGACCGAGGCCAGGACTTTCTGCATTTCCCAGGGTTATACTGAAGCTCTCAGTATGAGGTATGGGGGAGGGGCGGTCTGGCATCTTCAGGTTTCCACCTCCCTGCTCCTAGGCTAGAACTCAGGAAGCTCAACCTCTGGTGGCCAGTGCCACACTGGTATCTGCCAATTTCCCTGGTTGTGTGAAGGCACACCTAGTATTCTGGTCTTGGTGTTTGCTGGCTCCACCCCCTGGGGTTCAGGATCTCAATCTGGGATGCTTCTCTTCCTGCACAGGTCCCCTGAAGCTGCAGCACAACCATAGCCACACCCTTCCTGTGGAGATCTCCCTAGCCTCCTGCTAGTTCCACTATTTCAGGATTTTACCCAGGGGCAATATTCTCTGGGTTTTTCAAGATCA
Organism: Gymnobelideus leadbeateri; assembly: GCA_011680675.1. Classification (NCBI taxonomy): domain Eukaryota; kingdom Metazoa; phylum Chordata; class Mammalia; order Diprotodontia; family Petauridae; genus Gymnobelideus; species Gymnobelideus leadbeateri. The sequence continues at coordinate 49,875 of WOXC01002804.1, forward strand.
ACAAGGGGGAAATGAGAGTAGCTATGGTTTACTCCACCATCTTGGCTTTCAGAAGTTTAGGTAGGTGATTTTTAAACATCTAGACTGTGGGCTGATAGCCCCAGAAGTAGCTACTGCTCCTGCCCCAGACCCTGTGCTTGTCTCTTACCCAGCTCTGACAGACCCCTGTCCTGTGATGGGAGGTTTGGGAATTGCCACAGCAGTGGGTGAATCAATTAGCCTCAGCTATCTCTTGCTCCACTATAGTCAGGTCTGTGGTGGTCCAGCCAGCATACTGTCAGCTCTGCTATCCCCTCCTTCCCCCCACCCCCACCTGGCTCAACAAATCCTACCTGTTGATTTTCCCATGTTTTCCTACACTAGAAATCTACAACATTCTGTCTCTTAATGGATTCTGCCTCTCTTAAATTTGTTCAGATTGACTTTTTAGAGGTAACTGAAGGAATTTATAGATGAATTCAGATGAATCCCTGCTTTCATTCCTCCTTCTTGACTCTGTCCCCCTGAAGCTCTTGCTACTACTTTCTACCACCACTACTGCTGCTGCTGCTGCTACTTTCTACTGCTTCTGCTTCTGCTGCTGCTGTTGCGCTCTTTACTGCAGTTCTCTCAGAGACAGAATTTTAAATGAGATTTTCTCACATCTGACTTCAATAATCTAACTACTACCCTCCATTCCTTCTTCAAAACAATCCTGAGAGTTATATGGTACAAAATAGGAAGAAATTGAAAGAAGTCATTTATTCAAAGTCCAATAGCTACCATTTGACCTCTTGGGCACTAGTCTTAACATCTATAAAATGAGGGGACTGAACCAGGTCTCTTCCAGCTTGACTTATAGTCTTATTTGAGCTTCACAAAAATAACATGTATTCATATCCTTATTTTACACGCAAGTAAAATGAGTTTTATTCATGGTCATGCAGCTGGAAAGTAAAAAAGATGGAATTGTAAACAAGGTCTCCCTAATTCATATTCTAGTATCCAACTACTCCCTGTCTCTGCCCCTCCACAATAACCCTGTGAGGTATATAGTTTCCGTATTATCATTTCTGTCTTATAGATGAAGAAATTGAAAAACAAAAGTCGTGACCTAATTTAAGGTCAAATGGCTATTTAAATGTCGGATTGAAATTTAAACTCATGTCTTTGACTTCAAGTCCAGTACTCTTTCCATTGAAGAGTGCTGCTACTGCTTATTATGTTTTACTGAAAACAGGAACAGTTACATATTCTCAGTCCTGTCTCCTTCTGGACAGGAAGGTTCCTCTGACAATTCCAGTTCACATTTTTCTCATTCTTTTCTCTAAACTACTATTGTCACAAGGCGGTATTCTTAGTAACTTGTTCTCTGATTTCTTTTCCCCCTTCATATGTGTTCATTTTTTTTCTTTTCAAGTAGACATGAAGTTCTATAAGAAGTTGCCTGAGGAGTTGTTTTCTCTCTCTATATTTCCCATAGGATATCATATAATATGCTAGGTCCAGGGGGCTACTTTAAATCTATTCAAGTATTCTGCATAAATAATTATTCCTGAAAGAGTTAAATCAGTAACCTGTTGTTTATTCCTACTGAGGACAGAAGAAAATAACATCTGAATGGAAAGAATTTAGGTCAGCTTATTGGGACTGCTCCTTCACACTTAGGTTTTTTGGGTACTTACTACATGACATTTGAAAGAATAAACTAGAATGCAATTCCAAAAGCATTTCTTCAATAAGTTTTTGAAGTTCCTTTTTTAGGGAGGTATTTTCTTTTTCCAAGTTGGTCATTGCCTCCCTGATTTGGTCTTTAAAATTTTTCTTAAGCTCCTCCAGGAATGCTATTTGGGCTTGAGACCAGATCATGTTTCCTTCTGTGGTCTCTGGTGTGGGCAGAGAGTCTATATTGTCCTGTGTGTTTTGTTGTTCTTGCCCTGCATAGTATGCTCGAATAGACTTTCTTGCCTTCCCCTTCTCCTTTTCAGCTTCCTTCCTTCCCATTGTGACTTCCTGTTTCTTAGTGTCTCAGGCTATGAGTTTGGGGCCTGATCCTTGACTTTGAATACCTCTGGGTGGCTAGTTTATGGCTAAGTCAGGGAAGTCAGTGAGGAATGTAGATGTGTAGGTGGGGTTGAGTCTGACCACTTCAGATTTCTGCCTCTATACCCCTGGGCTATAAGTAGGCTTTTGTTGGTGAGGTGAGGTGGGGCTAGTTGGGTCCCCTCCCTCTCTTCTCTTCAGATTCCTGGCTGTCTCAGTTACACCCTTTCTTGGAGATTCTCAAGCCTGAGGCTATTTCCATTAACTTGGGATTTCAGTCTGGGTGGGAGACTTATCTTTGGGTTTTCTGCTTCATGAAGGAGGGATGGGAGGATCGGAGCAGCTAGAATTTACTTTGCCATTCCAGCCCCTGTATCATACAGGCAGGCAGTTTCTAAATTTCCAGGCTGGGGGCTGAATGCAGCCTGAGAAGCCACTCTCTCCACTGGGGGCCCGATTCTCCTACCTGGCTCCAATGATCCGTTCCCTCTGCGAGATGACTGCGATTCGTCCTTGGTAAGTCTGCAGGCTGGGGATTTTTCTCTTTCTGGTGTAGTCTGCTTGCCTGCTCTTAGGTCTGAGCTGTGCAGACCCCACGCGCTCTGCGCTCGACCTGTGCGGGCACTCTGGGCAACCTCCTGTGCTGGATTCTGCCACACTCTGTCTTCCACTGGGCTTCGTCACTCCGGAATCTGCTCAGATTTACCCTTTTGGACTTAGTGACAGAGGAGCTCATCGAGGTTACTGCTTCCTTTCCGCCATCTTGGCTCCGCCCCCAAAAGCATTTCTTGAGCACTTGCTATGTATAAGGCATATATATATATATATCAGGGATAATTTTATTGTATGCTTGGATTGAAAGGGAACATTCAGGGCCCTCTTTCCTTCAGCCCTGTGATTCTATGTCTCAGGCAGCTACTGTGCATGGTATGGAATTCTTGTTAATGTTTGAAATGCAGGCCTTTGATATAGCATCAATTAACTGCAAAACCAGAATGGGTCTCCTTAAGATTGAGATTTCCTGGTTCATTAACTGGGATTTTCTGGTCCTATTAATCTACAGGAATTGGTAGACCCACATTTTATAGCCATGTCTAGAGGCTATGGATGTAGAATGGAGGCTGGAAGTACTACTAAGCTTTTATTCCCTTGAAAATCCTCTAGTGCTGAGGAAAAGGGCTACCTTATAGCCCTAAGCAGAGATGAGGCAGAGGATATAAAATGAGAATAGACATACAATCAGGACATTAATAAAAATTCCCTGTAATTCTCTGTGGCCTGGAATACGCTACAGTTAGAAATAATTCTAAGTATAGTATGGTCTTACACAGATGCATATGAATATATATGTCTATATATGAGTATGATTATAGATATCTAAGTATATGTATTTGTGCATGTATGTGCATATGTATGTATATATATTTATGTGTATGTGTTCATGTGAATATAGATAACATGTGTATGTATATGCTCATACACACATACATCACGCATACTTAATTGTAGTCTTCTTGGGAAAGGGGGGTGAGGAGGAGAGGAAAAAACAAAGTAAAATCTGCACAACAGAGAATAAAAGAAAATTTACAAGGAAGCAAAATTGGCAGCTCTGAACACACTGTGCAGTTTTTATATTATTATTTAGGATTTTTAAATTCCATAAACCTTTATTTTTTTTGTTTTTGTTTTTGTCTTTATAATTTGTTTGTTTACTTTTAGTTTACAGGATTCATTTCCACAATCCTTTGAGTTTCAAATTTTTCCCCTTCCCTTCCCCTCACCCCCATGCTGCCATGTAATCAAGTATAGGATCTGCAAATATTTTCACACTGGACATTAGTTGGGTTGTAAAGAAGGATTGTAACAGATAGAATGAACAATGGCAAAGACTAAATAAAACTAAACAAGAAAAAGAAAGAGAGCAGGTAGTTTGCTTCATTCAGTCTGCATTCAAACTCTGTTCTTTCTGGTTCTTTCTCTGAATGTAGGTATCTCTCTCCATAAAGAGTCTTTTAGAGTTGTCTTATAACCTTGCATGGCTGAAAAGAGTTCAGTCTATCAAAGTTGGTCATCACACATATGTTATGTCTGTAATTGTGTACAAATTTCTCCTGGTTTTGCTCTTCTCACTCCTCATCAGTTTTTAAGTCTCTCCAGGTAAATATGAAGTCCGTCTGCTCCTCATTTCTTATAGCACAATAGTATCCTATTACATTCATTTACCACAGCTTGTTTAGACATTCCCCAATTGATGGGCATCCCGTTGATTTCCAGCTCTTTGCCATCACAAAAAGAGCTGCAATAAATATTTTTGTACATACAGGTCTTCCTCTCACTTCTATGACCTTATTGGGATACAACCCTAGAAGTGGTATTACGGGATCAAAGGGTATACAATTATTTATAGCCCTTTGGCCATAGTTCCAGATTGCTCTCCAGAATGGTTAAATCAGTTCACAACTCCACCAACAATGCATAAGTGTTCCAATTTTTCCACATCCTCTCCAGCATTTGTCATTTTCCTGTTTTGTCATCTTAGCCAATCTGACCAGTGAGATGTGGTGCCTCAGAGTTGTTTTATTTACATTTCTCCAGTCATAAGTGATTTAGAGCATTTTTCATATGCTTATAGATATCTTTCATTTCTACCTCTGAAAATTGCCTGTTTATATCCTTTGACAATTTATAAATTGAGGAATATATATAGGTTTTCTTGAAATGGAAATTTATCTTCTCTTATGTTCTGCTGTGCAAACAACAATGCTTTTTTCATTTCTTATTTTGTATTTAAGTTTTAATATTTAATTTTATAATTTATTCAAATAATATATATTTATATTATATTAATATTTAAATGTTTATTTATATCATATTTAATTATATAAGCTTCTTTTTCTTTTCTTATTGTGTATTTAAGTTTAAAACACATTTAGAAAGAAAGAAAGAAAAAGAAAGAAAGGAAGAAAAGAAGGAAGGAAGGAAGGAAGGAAGAAAGAAAGAAAGAAAGAAAGAAAGAAAGAAAGAAAGAAAGAAGGAAAGAAACTCTGACAAGAAAGGGATGTCTTAAGCAGCCTGTCTGTCTAAGACCCATTAATATAAGGGCTAAAGTAACATAAAGGGGATACAACAACAGAAATGTTCCTTTCATTCTTGTCCTGCTGTCTGTCTAGGGGGACACTCTGGCAGTTGAAATTGTGCTCATGCCTTTGTGCTGCTACTCACCATGCTATAGGAGCTTGATTCTTGAACTCCTTGGGGGATGAAAAAGGAAACCAAACTGAATTCATTTTGGAATATTTATGGCTGCAGTTGCTATATGCTATTTCCCAATTAAATGTTTTCACCATCTTTTCAGTGTGTTTCCTTTGCTGTGGTCTAATAATATAGCGAACAAACATTTGCTTGCTAGAACTAAATTAACATCAGAACTTTTCTAATTAGATGAGTACAAGCTAGCCAATAATTTAGCCCCAAGGATTCCCCATTAGAGGAACCCCATTCTGTGGTTGGACCATGGATGACCCATATTTTCCTGAATATAAGCATACTTTTACCATGTCATATATAAGCTTACTCTGTCATCACTGTCTCCATTACTAAGTATAAATACCTAAACTGATGTGGGTGGGATAGGGAAAGCAGTTTCAACTATTTTGTGAAATTTTATATTCATGAATTAAGATTACCAAAACCAGAATTGTAGCTAAATATCTTTGTCAGTATTTCCACTCATCAGTACTTGTTATTCATGAGAAACCTTTAGTCATATGAATGAGCCCGTGCTCCCCTTGATTGTCAAGCCTTCAGGTATACCACCATGGCAAACAAACAAAAAACCAACCACAACAGGAGCAAATGCTTTTCATGATTAGCTACACTGGGAAAACAATTGAAACTGAACTTCCAACATCTCAGAAAATTATTTTCATTCATGAGTTAGTTGCTTTTGCTCCTCTGAGTCCAATTTGGCCCTGCTATGTAGACACATGGTTCTCATTGGCTTTAATGGGAGACAGTCTTCATATAAATAGAGGTGGAATTTGGCCCAGGTTGTCTTATTTGATACTTTTATTCATTCTTCACCTTCTTGTCAATGTCCACTCTTTTTTGCAGACCTGTGTTAAAAATGCCCCAGGGCCGTACTTCAGACAACTAGCCAGCTGAACTTTCTGGTTAAAGTGCCTTAAACCTTCCTGATTTCTGCTGGGAAGTACTGAGCACTGTGGTCTTTTGTCATCATACCTGAATCCTGAGCAGATGCAGACAATGCTCAAACAGCCCTAGCCCCCAATTCTTTCATTACCTATCTCTCCCCTCCACATGCACAGGGTCTTTCTATTTTAATGACAAATCTCACAAAGAAGAGTGAGAGAGACAATGCATAAATTAGACCCTGGTTTCCCAAGGCTCTACTGCTGTTGGAGAATACTGCAGTTCCATCCTCAGTGCAGTATATAGACAAAACACACACACACACACACACACACACACACACACACACACACACACACACACACACACATTTACACCTATCACATCATATAGTACTTTGTTGTTTTAAAAATATCATATCATTCCACTAGCATTACTTCTAAAATTTCAAACTAGCATATGGCTTTTTCTTAAGAGAAGCCAATTCCACCTAATTGGTTTTCCCTGTACGTACCTGACTGCTGTGATAAGCCTTTACACAGAATATATCCTTCCATATGTGTTTTTATTAGGCACACTTTAAGGCACAATTTTTTATTTTCATTTTAATAACTACTGCACAAATGAAGGCATAAAATTTGTTTTCAGCTTAGATTTCATCTCATAAAATTCCTCAACCAATGTTACTAAACCATCATTTTAACATCAGGTGGCTAGAAAAGTAACATCAGCCTTTTGTATGGGTGAGCAAGCCCTTTTAAACTCAGTCATAAAGGTGGTAGAAGCCCATATGTCCTGGGCCCCAAAGATATCATGTTGTGCCTAATGAATCAGACAGTGAACCTCCAGCATATTTAATACAGTCTGCTTCTTCTTTTTTATTTATTTTTGGGAGTCTATTTCATTATGTTTAGTTTGCTTAGGAAATCTTCTTGAAAGGGAATAAGTGGAGTTTATTTGTTAAAGGGAAATGTTCAGGCTCCTTTATCTTCCCTCTGTCTGCTGTTATCTGACTAACCTTGAGCAGCTATCTTCTGTATGTATCTCACTGGTAACAAGAGGCTATACATATGCAGAAAGCTTCTTCCAGGACTAGAAAAGCAGGTCAAACCATATGCTCTGTTGATAGTTGGTAAGCAGTGTCTTCTGCATTTGAAGGGAGCTGCACATTTTCATAGGCATACACCAAAATATAGGGGTAAAGGTGAGGTTCAAAGCCATAGACATTTGCTAATTTATTCTTTTGTAAAATTATATTTTCTAACCATCAAAAAACTGCCTTCTCTCCTCCTACTCCATACACACACACACACACATATATATATATATATATATATATATATATATATATATATACACATACACACATATACACACACACACACACACACACACACACATCTATGTATATGTGTATGTGTGTGCATGCATTCTTCCAGGCTTCTCTGATACTACTTCCTTCATCATTTCTCATACCATAAAAGTAGTCCATGCCATTTATATACTATAACATTTTCTGTCATTCCCTAATTTCTGGGTACCACTTCAGTTTCACATTCTTTGTGACCTCAAAAAGAGCTATAAATATTTTTTAATATATCATTTCTTAGAGTTTGTTTTGTGTAGGGCTAATCCCTCCCCTAATCTAACCTCCTTTTAATTCCTTCTCCCCCTTCTCTGTTTTCAGAGACAACAGAGATGTTCCATTGGGCCTGGAGTCAGAAAAGTCTGAGTTTTGAGTTCAAATTGAGCTCAAATACAAACTCAAACACTTAATAGCTATGTGACTCTGAACAAATCACTCAAACTCTATCTTTCTCAGTTTCTTCAATTCTAAAATAGTGATAGGGCTTAATAATTCTTATTTCCTTCCTTTTTCTCCCTTTCCTCTATTGAATGAAACATATTTCTGTATACGACTGTGTGTATATCTCCCTTCCTACTTTGACTGGTTCAGATGAGAGTTAGGTCCAAGTGTTACACCAACCACCCCCCTTCCTGTTGCAGTTGCATCAGTCTGGGTCTCCTTTCCCCCTGTTGTACAGGTTCCTCATGGACACTAGAGTGCTCTCTACATATTTTGCTTCTTGGTCAAATCCAGTCCTCAGGGTTTGCAGATATCTGTCTCCTGTTGACATGAGCTGGAAAAATGCCTCAGTGTGACTTTTTCATGGATTTCCCCATCAAGAAAAAAAAAAAATCTAGGGGCAGCTAGGTGGTGCAGTGAGTAGAGCATCAGTCCTGGAGTCAGAAGGACCTGAGTTCGGATCCCGCCTCAGACACTTAACGCACATACAAATAAAAACCTAGCCGTGTGACCTTGGGCAAGTTACTTAATCCCAATTGCCCTCCAAAAAGAAAAAAAAATCTAAATCTGTTTGTACTTCTTTTCTACAGCTGTGATTTTGGCCCCCAACAAGTTGCTAATGAACTCAACCATCACTTACCAAATAATTAGTTGGAATAATAAATTGTTCCCATTAGTTGCTAAGGAAAATTTGTGTGTCCTTTAGGAAGCCACGGTTTGACAATTGTAGAACTGAACTCTTTGCTAGTAAGAATAAGGTCTGCCAAGCTATGGTAGGCAGATGGTCTGCAGGAGAATGGAAGAAGAAAGATAAGGGGATATGTGAGACTGATTCCTAGTATAGTGGAATGAGCACTGGCTTTGCAATCAGAGGAAAGGCTGCCTCTGATGCCTACTATCTCTAGCAGGCAAAATGCCCTCTGAGAGCTTCAGTTTCCAAATCCATTGAAAGGGGGATTGGACTAGATAACCCTTATGTTCCCTTCTAGCTATAGATATAAATAATACTGAATATATTAGCCACAGCTTCAGAGGGTCTGCTTCAATATCACATATAAATGGAAAAAGAATAAAATTACAAGGTCTCCAACTTACCAATTAATGATCTCCATACAAGAACCTGCTTACTCCCCATGAGAACTTTAAAAACATGGTTTTAGTGGACTACAGTTATATCCTCAGGATATGTACAAATTCAGCTTCTGTCAGTTTACTTCTGGAAATAGAAATTTCCAGATAATACTAGCACAGCAAGAAACAAATGATTCTGTATAAATATCTTCATTTTCTTTAGCTAGAAGGATAAGTCTGTTGACATTTCTATGCACTAAAAGACAATTTCCCAAATTACAGTTTCTAAGATGTTTTAAATTTTCAGATCTTATATTTAGAAGAAAATGCACCATGCAAATATTTAAGAATTGTCTATGTGTTTATTTCTATAGCAGTTACAGAGGTTCCTTACTTCACACTGACATAAACTATAAAACAATTTGATGCGCTATTATAATCAGCTGTTAATCCATGTTTTTTTTCAAAAGCAACTATATTGACTGCATGTACATCAGGAAGTTTGATCTATGTGTTACGTTCTCAAAAATCTTTAGTCAAAATACATTAATAAATAGTTCCACCAAACAAAAAAATTTGTTGAGGACTACATGTTTTTTAAACATTTCAGTGAATATTTCTGAACCTTCAAAAGCCTCTGCCTTTCTGTGTGTGTGTGTGTGTGTGTGTGTTCCCTTAGGATGCTTTTCTGTCATTCTTGTTGACTGATAGATAGCACAGGGATTATATTTCACAGAGGGAACTATGAACAAGAATTTATATTAAAATCACCACAATAATGAGGACTGATGGGTTGGAGGTGGGTATAAGGATTGAATAATAGGAAATCACGGGGGCAGAGCCAAGATGGCAGAATAGAAACAGCTCATCCAAGCCACTCTGCCCCCAGATTCCCCCCAAACTATGTAAAAAGGGACTCTTAACAACTTCTGGAGCCCCAGCACCCACAGAACGACACAGAGAAGCTAACCTCCCACTGAGGACAGCCTAGCAGCCCTGCAGGAAGGACCAGCGCAGCGGGCTGGGAGCCGGCAGCGTGCAGTGCGCAGAGCGCAGGGAGCCTAGCTGAGCGGAGCCCAGGTCTGCATGAGCCGCGGTTTTAGCCCCAGGGCGGCAGGGTCAGCAGCAGGCTGGAGGAACCCCAGAACACCAGCAGCTGTGTCCACTCCAGAACTATCAACATAGACATGCCTAGGACAAAGTAAGAGGTTAGTGTCCTATGGACTTTGGGACCAGTATTTGGGGACTGTGTCGGCTCCCTCCCCTGGGGCTAAAAGCCACTGAGGACAAACGCCATTTTGTAGTTTTCAGAGGCAGCTCCAGCTCCTGGCCTGCGAATTGTAGGGAGATCCAGCAATCAGTCTTGGGGGGTAATCGCTCTTGCTTTAACCTCCCTGGATCGTGATCTAGGGTGGAAATCGTGGGTGGATTTACAGATTGCCAGAAACGGAAGTTGCTCCCCAACAGGTTCCGGACGAAAATTCCTCTATCTGGCCGTAAAGCCATAGTGTGGCAAAAAGCTCAAAAGTCAAGTAATTAAGTGGCAACATGCCAAGGCAAAGGAAACATAAAAATGCAACCCTAGACTACTATTTGGGGGGCATAGAGCAGGAAAAGGACTGTGAGGTCAGAAGTCCTGCTCCAAAAGCCCCAGGGGAAAACATGAGCGGGTTGCAGGCCATAGAGGACCTTAAGAAGGACTTTAAAAATCAAATAAGAGAAGTGGAGGAAAAATTGGAAAGAGAAATGAGAAGGATGCAGGAAAAGTATGAAATGAGGGTCAACAGCCTGACTGAGGAAAACAACACCTTAAAAACAGACTAACTCAAATGGCAAAGGAGGCCCAAAAGGGCAATGAGGAGAAGAATGCCTTAAAAAGTCGAATTTTCCAGATGGAAAAAGAATCTCAAAAGTTCACTGAGGAGATTCATTCCTTCAGAGTTAGACTGGAGCGAATGGAAGCTAATGACTTTATGAGAAATCAAGATGCTGTTAAGCAGATCCAAACAAATGAAAGATTAGAAGGCAATGTGAAATATCTCATGGGAAAAACCACTGACCTGGAAAATAGATGCAGGAGTGACAATTTAAAAATTATTGGACTACCCAAAAGCCATGATCAAAGAAAGAACCTAGAAATCACCCTCCAAGAAATTCTCAAGGAAAATTGCTGTTTTAGATCCAGAGGGCAAAATAGAGGTTGAAAGAATCCACCGATCACCTCCTGAAAAAGACCCCAAAAAGAAAACTCCCAGGAATATTATAGCCAGGTTCCTAATCCCCAGACCAAGGAGAAAATACTACAAGCAGTCAGGAAGAAACAATTTCAATATTGTGGAAACACAATCAGAATAGTCCAGGACCTGGCAGCTTCTACACTGAGGAATCCAAGGGCATGGAATATGATATTCCGGAGGGCAAAAGAACTGGGAATGAACCCAAGGGTCACCTACCCAGCAAAACTGAGTATTTTGTTTCAGGAGAAAATATGGTCATTCAGTGGTATAGAGGACTTTCAAGCATTCTTGAGGAAAAAAACAGAATTGAATAGAAAATTTGATATTCAGACACAAGAAGCAAGAGATGCCTGAGAAGGTAATCAGGGAAAAGAAATCAAAAGGAACTTCTCAAAGTTGAACTATTTACATTCCTATATGGAAAAACAATAACTGTGACTGATATCTTTCTCACTATGAAAATAATGGAAGAAGGGTGTATGGTCATATGAATACATATGTGAATGTGTGTGTATATGGTTACAGTTATATATGGATAGAGGTCATAGGTTGAATTTGTTGGGAAGGGAGAATACTCAAGGGATGAAATTATGAGGTGGGAGAGGAAAGTGGCAAGAGGAGATGGGGAGAGACAGGGTAGCTTAAACTATCTCATGTAGAAGAAGCAAGGGGAAGTGGTTGCAAGGGAGGGGGAGAATAGGAAGGCAAAAAGGCAAAACCACATTCTCATTGAATTTGGTTCAGGGAGAGAATGACATACATACTAAATGGGATATCTCAACCTGCAGCAGAATAGGGGGAAGGGGGATGAGAGGAGGGATGATGGATGGGAGGGCATCCTTGGGGGTAGGGGAGGTTGGAAGTACCCACTATAGAAGAGGGACAGGATCATGTAGGGAATGGACCAGGTGGGGGGTGGGATGAGTGGGAGGGAATTATAAGCAGCCTTGTACAATATATCTACTATGATAATGTTTTGCATAGCTAGACATGTACAACATATAATGAATTACTTATCTCCCCAGAGGGAATGGGTGACAAGGGAGGAAAGAAATGTATCTGAAATTCGTGGTCTTAACATTAAATGTTTCTAATATATATAAATACTATTATTAATACTCTTTTGCTTGTAATTGGGAGATAACATGTGCAGGCATTGGGACACAAAGATTCACCTTCCTCTAATGGAAAAGTCAAAGTGGGTATGGGAGAAGGTAAGGGAGAGAGCAGATTGGAGGAAGCGATATCTTGTGGGACTGCTATTCTGGGAGGTTGGGTAGGGGAATAACGGGGGGAAAATGATTGTAACTCAAAATCTGGTGGAAATGAATGATGTAAAACAGAAGTTAATAAAGCATTTGTTTAAAAAAAATAATAGGAAATCACAGTCTTTATTCAATGACCACAGTCTGAGGTGTCATTGAGGCATAGTGGTAATGGTCGGTTCTTAAAGGTTATATTGGGAAAGAATAAATGCTATTAGGTTCCACCAATTAGGAAGAGATTTGAGTACCTAGCATATAAGAGATTAAGAACACTACCTGTAATCCAGTCTATTCAAGAACAGAGAGGATAACTGCACAATTAGCAATTTGCCTTTTTTTTGTACCAGTAACCCATAAAAGAGATAAAAATATGATCTTTGCTCCAATCAGATCTCCTCCTTCCATAGTAATTGTGGCAGGCTGGTAGAAAAAAATAGAATTCTGTGTTTTCCTGCCATAGTCAGTCAAAGAATATAGTTCTAAGGTATTAAAAGAAACAGGATAGAAAGAAAAGTAGCAAGTCCTCCCCCCCCCCCCCCCCACCAAATTTCTGTTCTTAATTCTGGCTATAAGCATGCATTTAATTCTTTGAAATCTTATTAGGAAATCTTTATCTAAAGATCAATGAGTTGATATGCTAACAGATGATCTTTGCCACATCCCATAAAATATTAATAGTGGTGTAGTATTGTTTTCAAAGTCTTCTATAAAAGATTAATTGTATTTGGAAAATGGGTGGAGTACTACCAAATTCCCATTATGACACAAATGTGGTGCTGATATCCAAATCAGGAAGAGGTAAACCAGAGAAAGTAAATTATAAACAAATTTTACTAATGAATATTGATGCAAAGTCTTCTTTTTTCCTCTCTTTTTTATTCTGTTATTTTAAAAGTTTATTTATTTTTAGTTTTCAACATTTGCTTCTATAAGTTTTAAATTTTCTCACCCTCTCTCCCCTCCTCCCTCACCAGATGGCAAGAAATTTGATATAGGCTCTACATATACATCCCCATTAAACATATTTTTTCACATTAGTCATGTTGTATAAAAGAATTAGAATGAATAGGAGGAACCATGAAAAAGAAAAAAAAAAGAAAATACTCTACTTACCTTTGCATTCAGACTCCATAGTTCTTTCTCTGTATGTGGATGGCATTTTCCATTAGGAGTCCTTTGGAATTGTTTTAGGTCCTTTCATTGCTGAGAAGAGCTAAGTATCAAAGTTAGTCATCATCACACTGTGGCTGTTACTGTGTACAATATTCTCCTGGTTCTGCTCGTTTCACTTGTCATTAGTTCATGTATTTCTTTTCAGGATTTTCTGAAGTCTGGCTGCTCATTATTTCTTATAGCACAAGTGTATCCCATTATGTTCATATACCACAACTTGTTCAGTCATTCCCCAATTGATGAACATCCCCTCAATTTCCAGTTCTTCGCTAACACAAAAAGAGCTGCTATAAATATTTTTGTACATGATGCAAAGAATTTAAATAAAACAGTAGCAAAGAATTTACAGCAATATATGACAAGATTCATATACTACAACTAGGTGGCATTTATACGAGAAATGCAGGACTGGTTTAATACTAGGAAAAATCTCAGCATAATTAACTATATCAATAACAAAACCAACAGAAATTATGTGATTATCTCACTAGGGTGGAGCCAAGATGGCAGAGTAGAAATAGCACTTCCATGGTGCTCTCACCCACACCACTTCAATATTATGTAGAAGGGGATTCTGAACAACTTCTGGACCTCCAGCATCCACAGAACTACACAGAGAAGCTAATCTCCCACTGAGGACAGCCTGGAAGCCCGGCAGGGAGCAGCCAGTGCAGCACTGTGGGAACTGACCCCAGGACCATATGAGTCAGAGATTTTAGCCCCAGGGCAGCTTGAACCAGCAGCTGGATGGAGGGAACCCAGAACACCAGCAGCTGTGGCTTTTGCAGAACCAGCACATAGATGCCTAGGACAAAGTGAGAGGTTAGTGCCCTATGGATTTTGGGAACAGTATTTGGGAGCATGTCAGCTTCTTCCCCTGGGGGCAAGAAGCCAATGAGGAGCCTCAGTACAGCCACCACTTTGCAGCTTCAGTTGTAGCTTCAGCTCCTGGCCTGTGGACTGTAGGGGAATCCAGCAATCAGTCTGGGGAGTAAATTGCTCTTGCTTTAACCTCCCTGGATCTGGATTGTGGTCTGGGGTAGAGGTCTTGGGGTGTGTGTCCAGCTTGCCAGAGTGTTGGGGTTTCAGGGGGGCCACCCAGCTAATACTTCCAGCAGTTGAGAAGACCCCAGGATTTGGGACAGAAGCTCACCTGGCTGATGACAGAGTCATACTGTGGCAACAAGCCAAAAAGCCAAGTAATTAAGTGGCAACATGCCTAGGCAAAGGAAACAAAATAAAAAGAAAAATTCAACATTAGATTCCTATTTGGGGGCAAAGAGGATCGAAGCATGGAACAGGAGGAGGACTGGTGAGGTCAGAAATCATGCACCAAAAGTCCCAAATGAAAATATGAGTGGTTTATAGGCCATAGAGGACCTTAAGAAGGATTTCAAAATCCAAATAAGAGAAGTGGAGGAAAAATTGGGAAGAGAAATGAGAAGGATGCAAGAAAAGTATGAAACGAGAGTCAACAGCCTGACTGAAGAAAATAACACCTGAAAAAATAGACTAACTCAAATGGCAAAAGAGGCTCAAAAAGGCAATGAGGAGAAGAATGCCTTAAAAAGCCAACTTTGCCAGATGGAAAAAGAATCTCAAAAGCTCACTGAGGAGATTCATTCCTTTAGAATTAGACTGGAGCAAATGGAAGCTAGTGACTTTATGAGAAATCGAGATGCTGTTAAACAGATCCAAGCAATTGAAAGAATAGAAGGCAATGTTAAATATCTCATGGGAAAAACCACTGACCTGGAAAATAGATCCAGGAGAGATAATTTAAAAATTATTGGACTACCTGAAAGCCATGATCAAAGAACAAACCTAGAAATCATCCTTCAAGAAATTCTCAAGGAAAATTGCCCTGATGTTTTACATCCAGAGGGCAAAATAAGGGTTGAAAGAATCCACCAATCACCTCCTGAAAAAGATCCCAAAAAGAAAACTCCTAGGAATATTATAGCCGGGTTTCAGAATTCCCAGATCAAGGAGAAAATACTCCAGGCAACCAGGAAGAAACAATTTCAATATTGTGGAAACACAATCAGAATAGCACAGGACCTGGCAGCTTCTACACTGAGGGATTGAAGGGCATGGCATATGACATTCTGGAGGGCAAAGGAGCTGGGATTAAAACCAAGAATCACCTACCCAGCAAAACTGAGTATCTTGTTTCAGGGGAAAATATGGTCATTCAGTGGAATAGAGGACTTTCAAGCATTCTTGAGGAAAAAACCAGAGTTGAATAGAAAATTTGACATTCAGACACAAGAAGCAAGAAATGCTTGAGAAGGTAAACAGGCAAAAGAAATCAAAAGGAACTTATTAAATTTGAACTATTTACATTCCTACATGGAAAAACAATAACTGTGACTGATGAAACCTTTCTCAGTATGAAAATAATTGAAGGGGGGAGGCTAGGTGGTGCAGTGAGTAGAGCACCAGCCCTGGAGTCAGAAGTACCTGAGTTCGGATCTGGCCTCAGACACTTAATACACACACACAAAAACCTAGCTGTGTGACCTTGGGCAAGTTACTTAAACCCAATTGCCCTCCAGAAAGCAAAAAAAAAAAGAAAATAATTGAAGAAGGGTATATGGGTATATGAATACATATGTATGTATATATGTTTACAGGTATACAAAGATAGAGGGAACAGGTGGAATTTGGTGGAAATGTATGATACTTAATGGGTGAAGTTAAGAGGGGAGAGAGGAATATGGCAAGAGGAGATGGGGAGAGACAGGGTAGGGTAATCTATCTCATGTAGAAGAGGTAAGGGGAAGTCGTTGCAGGGGATGGGAAGAACAGGAAGGCAAAAAGGCAAAACCACATTCTCATTGAATTTGGCTCAGGGAGAGCATGACATACATACTAAATGGGTATCTCACCCTGCAGGAGAGTTGGGGGGGAGGGGGATGAGAAAGGGGGTGATACAGGGGTGGGCCTGCTAGGGGAAGGGGAGGTTGGCGGCACCCACTTTTGAAGAGGGACAGGATCAAAGTAGGGAATGGACCAGGTGGGTGGTGGGATGGGTGGGAGGTAAATATAGCCAGTCTTTTACAATATATCTACTGTTGTAATGTTTTGCATAGCTATACATGTACAACACATACTGAATTGCTTATCCTGCCAGCAGGAGTGGGTGACAAGGAAAAAAGGGAATGGATCTAGAATTTGAAGTTTTAAAATTAAATGTTTCAAATATATATAAATATTATTATTAATACTATTTTGCATGTAATTGGGAGATAGGGAGATTCACCTTGCCCTACTGGTAAAGTCGAAGGGGGTATGGGAGAAGATATGGGAGAGAGCAAATTGGATGAGGTGATATCCTGTTGGACTGCTATTCTAGGGTGGTGGGTAGGGGAAAAATGGGAAGAAAATTGTAACTCAAAATCTGGCGGAAATGAATGATGTAAACCAGAAGTTAATAAAGCATTTGGGGAAAAAATAGAGTTCACCCAATATGGCAGATCTTTAATAAACTTTGTTTTTCTTTGGCTGAAAAAATGAAAGAAAAGATTATCTCACTAGATACAGAAAAAAAGTCATT
The DNA here is from genome assembly GCA_011680675.1 of Gymnobelideus leadbeateri. Taxonomy (NCBI): domain Eukaryota; kingdom Metazoa; phylum Chordata; class Mammalia; order Diprotodontia; family Petauridae; genus Gymnobelideus; species Gymnobelideus leadbeateri. The sequence continues at coordinate 67,161 of WOXC01002804.1, forward strand.
GACAAAATAAAATACCCCTTCCATTTAAAAACAGTAGAGAAGATAGGGATAAATAGAACTTACATGAAAATGATAAATATTATTTATCCAATACCATCAGCAAACATTATCACTAATGAGGATAAGCTAGAAACCTTCCCAGTACAATCAAGGGTGATGGAAAGATGTCTATTATCACGTCTATTACTTAATATTCTGCTAGAAATGTTAGTTATAGTAGTGAGAGAAGAAAAGTAAAGGAGTTAAAATAAGTAATGAGGAAATAAAACTATTATTCTTTTTAGATTATGTGATTTTATAGTTAAAACATTCTTGAGAATCAGCTAATAAATTACTTGAAAGAATTAACCACACTTACACATTTTCAGGATACAAAATAAACCCACATAAATCACTGTCATTTCTATATATTATCAAAAAATTCCTGAAACAAGAGATAGAAAGAGAAATTTTATTTAAAATTACTCTAGATAATATAAAATACTTAGGATTCTCCTGCAAGGACAAACCCAGCTATGTGAACACACCTATAAAAAGACTTTTCACACAAATAAAGTCAGATCTAAACAACTTGCAATAATATTTCTTGATCATGAGGCAGATCCAATTTAATACAAATGACAATCCTACCTAAATTAATCAATTTATTTAGTAGCATACAAATAAAACTATCAAAAATTATCTTATAGAGCTAGAAAAAATAGTAAATTAATCAGCAATGACAAAAGTTCAAGGATATCAAGGGAATCAGTGAAAATAATGTGAAAGATGGTTTAACTGTACCAGATTCCAAATTGTATTATAAAGAAGAATTATTAAAACAATCTGGTACTGACTAGGAAATAGCATCATAGATGTGTGGAATAGATTTGGTACAAATTGCATTTTGGTAAATGATCATAGTAATCAAGTATATGACAAACCCAAAGACCTACGCTTTTGGAACAAAAACTCATTAATTGACAAAAAATGCTGGGAGAAGTGGAAAACAGCGTGACAGAAACCAGGTATAGACTAATATTTCTTTTTTTTTTTTTGATTAAACAAATGCTTTATTAACTTCTGGTTTACATCATTCATTTCCACCAGATTATGACTTACATTTTCCCCCATTTTCCCCTACCCACCACCCCAGAATAGCAGTCCCACTAGATATCCCCTCATCCAATCTGCTCTCTCCCATATCTTCTCCCATACCCCCTTCGACATTGCCATTAGGGCAAGGTGAATCTCTGAGCCCCACTGCCTGGACATCTTATGAAACATTTAATTTTAAAACTTTGATTTTCAGATCCATTCCCCTTCTTCCTTGTCACCCACTCCCTCTGAGAAGATAAGCAATTCAGTATGTGTTGTACATGTATATCTATGCAAAACATTACCATAGTAGATATATTGTAAAAGACTGCTTATATTTCCCTCCCACCTGTCTCACCTCCCACCTGGTCCATTCCCTACTTAGATCCTGTCCATCTTTGATAGTGGGTACTTCTAACCTCCCTTCTCCCCAGAATGCCCTCCCCTCCATCATCCCCCCTCTCATCCCCCTTTCCCCTACTTAGGAGAGTGAGTGAGGGTAAGATATTCCATTTAGTATGTGTGTGATTCTCTCCTTGAGCCAACTTCAATGAGAATATGCTTTTGCCTTTTTGCCTTCCTGTTCTTCCCCTCCCCTGCAACTACTTCTGCTTGCCTCTTCTACATGAGATAGTTGCCCTACCCTGTCTCTCTCCATCTCCTCTTGCCACTCTCCTCTCTCACCTCTTGACTTCACCTCTTAAGAATCATCCCTTCCTTGAGGCGGCTAGGTGGCGCAGCGAGCAGAGAGCCAGCTCTGGAGCCAGAAGGACCAGAGCTCGGATCTGGCCCCAGACACCCAACACACAAACAAAAACCCAGCCACGTGAACCTGGGCAAGTCACCCAACCCCAATTGCCCTCCAAAAATAATAATAATCATCCCTTCCCATCAAATTCAACCTGTGCCCTCTATCCATGTATGCCTGTGAACATATGCCATGTACCCTTCTTCAATTATTTTCATAATGAGAAAGGTTTCATCAAACACAGTTATTGTTTTTCCATGTAGGACTGTAAACAGTCCAACTTTGATAAGTTCCTTTTGCTTTCTTCTCCTTGATTACCTTCTCAAGCATCTCTTGCTTCTTGTGTCTGAATGTCAAATTTTCTATTCAACTCTGGTTTATTCATCAAGAATGCTTGAAAGTCCTCTATTCCACTGAATGACCATATTTTCCCCTGAAACAAGATACTCAGTTTTGCTGGGTAGGTGACCCTTGGGTTCATTCCCAGCTCTTTTGCCTTCTGGAATATCATATTCCATGCCCTTCTATCCCTCACTGTAGAAGCTGCCAGGTCCTGTGCTATTCTGATTGTGTTTCCACAATATTGAAATTGTTTCTTCCTGGCTGCTTGTAGTATTTTCTCCTTGATCTGGGGATTCTGGAACCTGGCTATAATATTCCTGGGAGTTTCTTTTTGGGATCTTTTTCAGGAGGTGATCTGTGGATTCTTTCAGCCTCTATTTTGCCCTCTGGATCTAAAACATCAGGGCAGTTTTCCTTGAGAATTTCTTGAAGGGTGATTTCTAGGTTCTTTCCTTGATCATGGCTTTCAGGTAGTCCAATAATTTTAAATTGTCTCTCCTGGATCTATTTTCCAGGTCAGTGGTTTTTCCCATGAGATATTTCACATTGCCTTCTGTTCTTTCATTTGTTTGGATCTGTTTAATAGTTTCTTGATTTCTCATAAAGTCACTAGCTTCCATTTGCTCCAGTCTAACTCTGAAGGAATGAATCTCCTCAGTGAGCTTTTGAGTTTTTTTTTTTCCATTTGGCAAATTTGACTTTTTAAGGCATTCTTCTCCTCATTGCCTTTCTGAGCCTCCTTTGCCATTTGAGTTAGTCTATTTTTTAAGGTGTTATTTTCCTCAGTCAGGCTGTTGACTGTCATTTCATACTTTTCTTGCATCTTTTTCATTTCTCTTCCCAAATTTTCCCCCACTTCTCTGATCTGCTTCTTAAGGTCCTCTATGGCCTGTAGCCAGCTTGTGTTTTCATTTGGGGCTTTTGGTGCAGGAGTTCTGACCTCACAGTCCTCCTCCATGCTTTGAGCCTCTTTGCCCCTAAAATAGAAGTCCAAAGTTGAACTTTTCTGTTTATTTTGTTTCATTTGCCTAGGCATATTGCCACTTAATTACTTGATTTTGGGGCTTGTTGCCACAGTAGGACTCTGCCACCAGACAGGGGAGCTTCCGCCCAAACGTGGGGTCTTCACAACTTCCACCAGTTGGGTGGCCTCTGTAAAGCCTCCACCCACTCTGGCAAGTTGGATACCACCCCAAACTTCCCCCCCAGACCACAATCCAGATCCAGGCAGTTTAAAGCAAGAGCGATTAACCCCCAGACTGATTGCTGGATCTTCCTACAGTTTGCAGACCAGGAGCTAGAGCCACTGCTGATGCTGCAAAATGGCTTCTGTGCAGCAGTTTCTTCAGCAGCTTTTTGCCCCCAGGGGAGGAAGCCATGTGTTCCCCAAATACTGGTCCCAAAGTCCATAGGGCCCTAACCTCTCACTTTGTCCTAGGCATATCTGTGCTGATAATTCTGGAATCGCCACAATTGCTGGTATTCTGGGGTTCCACCAGCCCGCTGAAGGCCTGGCCGCCCTGGGGCTAAAGCCGCGGACCTGGGCTCGGCTCTGTGGGCTGCGCTGTAGGTTCCCAGGGCGCTGGGCTGCCTGCTCTTAGAGCGCTGCGCTGGCTGCTCCCTGCAGGGCTTCTGGGCTGTCCTCAGCAGGAAGTTAGCTTCTCTGTGCCGTTCTGTGGGTGCTGTGGCTCCAGAAGTTGTTAGGAGCTCCCTTTCACATTGTTTGAAATTTGTCTGGGGCTGAGCACATTGGAAATGCTGTTTCTACTCAGCCATCTTGGCTCCGCCCCCAGACTAATATTTCTTACCATATACCAAGATAAGGTCATAATGGATGTATGATTTACACATAAAGGGTGATACCATAAGCAAGTTAAGAGAGCATGGAATAGTTTACTTGACAGATTCATAGCTAACTAAAGAGTTAAGCACCAAAAAAATATTGAGAGCATTATAAAATGTAAAATAGATAATTTTGATTATATAAAATTAAAAAGTTTTTGCACAAACTAAACCAATGCAACAAAAATTATAAGGAAAAGAGAAAACTGGGGAAAAGATTTACAGTAAATATCTTTGATAATAGTCTCATTTCTTAAATTTAGAGCAAACCACACTAATTTATTCAAATACAAGTCATTCCCCAATTGATAAATGGTCAAAGGCTACGAACAAGCAGTTTTCAGACAAAAAAATCAATGGTATCTAAAGTCATATTAAAATGGATATTCTAAATCACTATTGATCAGGGAAATGCAAATTAAAATAACTCTGAGATGCTACCTCATACCTATCAAAATGGCTATTATGACAAAAAAAAGGAAAATGATGGATATTGGAGGTGATATGGGAAAACTGAGGCACCAATGCATTGTTGGTGGAATTGTGAACTGATCCAACCATTCTGGAGAGCAATTTGGAACTATGCCCATGGGTCTATAAAGCTGTGTATACCTTTGATCCAGCAGTACTGCTGCTAAGTTTATATCCCAAAGACATTTAAATAAATGGAAAAGGACCTATCTGTACAAAAATATTTATAGCAACTCTTTGTGGTAGCTAAGAATTGGAAATCAAAGGAATACTCATCAATTAGGGAAAAGATAAATTAGCTGTGGTATATGATTTTATTGGGGTGTTATTGTCCTATAAGAAATGTATTTCAGAAAAAAAAACTGGGAAGAGTTACATGAACTAATATAAAGTGAAGTGAACAGAACCAGGTGAAGATTTTACATAGGAACACCAATATTGTTTGATGAAGAATTGTGAATGATTAAGCCATTCTCAGCAATACAATACCAAAGGACAAATGGTGAAACATACTGTCTGTCTCCAGAAAAAGAACTGATATTGATAGAATACTGACTGAAACATGCTATTTTTCACTTTCATTTCTTCTTTTATTTGAGTATTCTTATACAAAATGACTTCTATGGAAATCTAACCTATATCTAATTCTTACTATCTCAGGGGAGGGCAGATTAAAATTTTAACTCAAAACTTTAAATGAAATTTTTTAAAAGATTGAAGGAGAGAAGAACTTTTGAATGAGAGGATAGGAAAGTTCACCATTGGTGAGAATATCCACACTGATGAATGAAAGATGCATTGGTGCTTTAAATTACACAAAACAAGAAAATACAGTGAGTCAACTGAATAGGTCAAATGACTGTCCAAGATAAATTCAAGATTTAGACATGCCATCAATTGTTGCAGTGGACAAAGAATTGTATTTGGAGTCAAAAGACTTAGGTTCAAATACGGACTTTAACACTTATTGACTGAGTCAGTTGCTTGGATAAAATACTCAATTCTTCTGATCTTTAGTTTTATTATATCTATACTGCACTGTGAGCATCTCCAGATAAACAAAATAAACTACTCATACAAGGTTATCCCAGGTTCAAGGTACTCTATTGCTCTACATACACTTAAAACCATAGTTGACAATCCTAACCAATGTGTTATAATGAAGAGTCTGCCAGATGAAGCAGAAGATTTTTTTATTAATAATAGTATTTATATATATTTGAAACATTTAATCTTAAGACCTTGAATTTCAGATCCATTTCTTTCCTCCCTTGTCACCCATTCCCTCTGGGGAGATAAGTAATTCATTATATGTTGTACATGTCTAGCTATGCACAACATTATCATTGTAGATACATTGTACAAGGCTGCTTATAATTCCCTCCCACTCATCCGCTCCCCACCTGGTCCATTCCCTACATGATCCTGTCCCTCTTCTATAGTGGGTACTTCCAATTTCCCCTCCCCCCAAAGGATGCCCTCCCATCCATCATCCCTCCTCTCCTCCCCTTTCCCCCTATTCTACTGTAGGTTGAGATATCCCATTTAGTATGTATGTCATTCTCTCCCTGAACTAAATTCAATGAGAATGTGGTTTTGCCTTTTTGCCTTCCTATTCTACCCCTCCCTTGCAAGTACTTCCCCTTAATTCTTCTACGTGAGATAGTTTACCCTACCCTGTCTCTCCCCATCTCCTCTTGCCACTTTCCTCTCTCACCTCATAATTTCACCCCTTGAGTATCCTCCCTTCCCAACAAATTCAACCTATGACCTCTATCCATATATAACTGTAACCATATACACACATACATTCACATATGTATTCATATGACCATACACCCTTCTTCCATTATTTTCATACTGAGAAAGATTTCATCAGTCACAGTTATGGTTTTTCCATATAGGAATGTAAATAGTTCAACTTTGAGAAGTTCCTTTTGATTTCTTTTCCCTGATTACCTTCTCAAGCATCTCTTGCTTCTTGTGTCTGAATGTCAAATTTTCTATTCAACTCTGGTTTTTTCCTCAAGAATGCTTGAAAGTCCTCTATTCCACTGAATGACCATATTTTCCCCTGAAACAAGATACTCAGTTTTGCTGGGTAGGTGATTCTTGGTTTTAATCCCAGCTCCTTTGCCCTCCAGAATGTCATATGCCATGCCCTTCAATCCCTCAGTGTAGAAGCTGCCAGGTCCTGGACTATTCTGATTGTGTTTCCACAATATTGAAATTGTTTCTTCCTGGCTGCCTGGAGTATTTTCTCCTTGATCTGGGAATTCTGGAACCTGGCTATAATATTCCTAGGAGTTTACTTTTTGGGATCTTTTTCAGGAGGTGATCTGTGGATTCTTTCAACCTCTATTTTGCCCTCTGGGTCTAAAACATCAGGGCAGTTTTCCTTGAGAATTTCTTGAAGGGTGATTTCTAGGTTCTTTCTTTGATCATGGCTTTCAGGTAGTCCAATAATTTTTAAATTGTCTCTCCTGCATCTATTTTCCAGGTCAGTGGTTTTTCCCATGAGATATTTCACATTGCCTTCTAATCTTTCATTTGTTTGGATCTGTTGAACAGCATCTTGATTTCTCATAAAGTCATGAGCTTCCATTTGCTCCAGTCTAACTCTGAAGGAATGAATCTCCTCAGTGAACTTTTGAGATTCTTTTTCCATCTGGCAAATTCGACTTTTTAAGGCATTCTTCTCCTCATTGCCCTTTTGGGCCTCCTTTGCCATTTGACTCAGTCTATTTTTTAAGGTGTTGTTTTCCTCAGTCAGGCTGTTGACCCTCATTTCATACTTTTCCTGCATCCTTCTCATTTCTCTTTCCAATTTTTCCTCCACTTCTCTTATTTGATTTTTAAAGTCCTTCTTAAGGTCCTCTATGGCCTGCAACCCACTCATGTTTTCCCCTGGGGCTTTTGGAGCAGGATTTCTGACCTCACAGTCCTTTTCCTGCTCTATGCCCCCAAAATAGGAGTCTAGGGTTTCATTTTTCTGTTTGTTTCCTTTGCCTTGGCATGTTGCCACTTAATTACTTGACTTTTTGGCTTGTTGCCACACTATGGCTCTGCTGCCAGACAGGAATTTTCGTCCCAAATGTGTGGGGCACAGCTTCCGTTTCTGGCAAGCTGGAAGCCCAGCCACGACCTCCACCCCAGATCACAATCCAAATCCAGGGAGGTTAAAACAAGAGCGATTACCCCCCCCCCCCCAAGACTGATTGCTGGATCTCCCTACAGTTTGCAGGCTGGGAGCTGGAGCTGTCTCTGACAACTACAAAATGGCATGTCTCTTCAGTGGCTTCTAGCCCCCAGGGGAGGAAGCCGATGCATTCCCCAAATACTGGTCCCAAAGTCCATAGGGCACTAACCTCTCACTTTGTCCTAGGCATGTCTATATTGATAATTTTGGAATCGCCACAGCTGCTGGAGTTCTGGGGTCTCTCCAGCAGGCTGCTGGCCCTACTGCCCTGGGGCTAAAACCTCAGCTCATGTGGCCCTGGGCCCGGCTCAGCTCGGCTCGGCTCGGCTCCTGGAGCTCTGCTCGCTTTGCGCTGCTGGCTCCCAGACCATTGCGCTGGTCCTTCCTGCAGTGCTGCTGGACTGTCCTCAATGGGAGGTTAGCTTCTCTGTGTCATTCTGTAGGTGCTGGGGCTCCAGAAGTTGTTCAGAGTCCCCCTTTACATAGTTTGGAGGAAATCTGGGTGCAGAGTGTCTTGGATGAGCTGTTTCTACTCCGCCATCTTGGCTCCACCTCCTCAAAGCAGAAGCTTTCAAGGAAAGTGATTATTAAGGAAAGTGATCATTCCCCTCTCACAGTATCATAAAATCTCTCTCTCTCTCTCTCTCTCTCTCTCTCTCTCTCTCTCTCACACACACACACACACACACACACACACACTCTCTCTCTCCCTCCTTCTCTCTGCCCCTCCCCCCTCTCTCCTTGCTCCCTCTCTCCCTCCCTCCCATCCTCCTTCTCAAAGGTAATGAGGTCACTGTCTGGCTCACAGTATTTCCACTACAATCATAATTAATGATATCTTTTGCTCTTTTTCTTCTTTGAAGTTCTTTACTTCTTTTAAGTTGCAGACAGCTTATATCCATCATTCCTTCTGCATGAAGGCAATATTTAAAATGTGTTACACATTTTTAATTCTTTGGGCATTGTGTTATATAATAAGTCATGGCCCCATAATATCACTGGTAGAATATTGGTATTAATATGGTGATACTTTGTTTCCAGGAGAAACTTAGGGGAAGTTTATAATTTATCAAAAGCAAACTAGTCCACTCTCCTCCTCCCACTTAATTCTGAGCCTCTGCCAATTCTTTCTCTCAAGGAAGTGGCAGCACTCTAGCCAGAACTTCAGCTGAAACTCAAAACTAGCAGTATAGAGAAGCTCCAGAAGACATGATTTGCCTGGAGGTGGTCAATGTAGACCACATCTCCAATGGAGAGTAGAAGATAGTTTGATGAAGATAGATTGATGAAGACCAAATCTCCAATGGAGAGTAGAAGATAGTAGAAGATAGATTGATGAAGACCAAATCATATCACCTGTAGAAGAAATTATTAGCTCTGCATATGTTTGTCTATATATGTATGTATCCATATATCCATATCCATGTATAACTGTAATCTCTGACGGTAACTGGTTATGTAATAGTAAAGATGAGGTCTGTGGTCTACTTTGAAGTATTGTTTGCAAAAGTCTGTTAAGTTCTCTACTAATGCCCTCGTTGAAGATACTCTTAATACATGTCTGATTTTCATAAAAATCTTATATAGATGGAAAATAGGCAAATACAAAATGACTATTATGGAAATCTTTTACATAATCACACACTTATAACCTATATCGGATTGCTTACTCTCTCAGGGAAGGGAGGGTGGATTAGAATTTGAACTGAAAACTTTAAATGAAATTTTTTTCTAACATTGAAACAATAGGAATGGGACGTCCACACCATTGATAAGAATATCAACACTGAACAATAACAGATTCATTGGTGCTTTAAATTTTATGAGGCAAGAAAATAGAGTGAATCAGTTGAATAGGCCAAATAAATAGGCCAAACAGCTGTTAATATTTTATGGCTTGGGGACTGACAATTACATAATAAGGCTTATGATTTTTTTTCTCCATACCTTTGGTTTCATTCCCTCCTACAGGGAAGGTAACTCTTGGTTTGTTTGAACATCAATGCCCTCACAGTTATCATGGTCTATCATGGAACTCCTGTTTTTGTTTTATTTAGTGTCATTTTAAACTTCTTTATAAGAATATCCTGCACAATAATGTTAGAGTCTCATTTTGGTATCTCTATTGTCTGTGAGATCAAACAAAGTCTGTTATAAAATATTTGCAAAGGATTTTCCATTTATTATCTGTTTTTTGTTCTTGTCTGCATCCCTTAATATCTTTGATGTAACCATGCTTTTATCTCTGGTCAATGTTTCTTTAAACTAGTTTTACTGTCTACTACCTCTCTGTTTCATCAGGTGATATTGTTGATAATCTTCCATCATTCTGCTTTTTAAGAATTTATAAGCAATTTTATATTTTAAATCATTATTTCCCATGGCTGCCATATAATAGTGCTTGGCAATTATGTCAAGTATTTTCTGATTAAAGTCTTTTTTGGTATACTTGTTATGTCTATTACTTGCCATTGATCAAATTTCTATACACAATGATTGTAATATATGTCTTTATTCTTTTTACCATGCATAACAGATTTCCTATCAATAACTTCTTTAAATAGGTCAGAATAAAATTGTTTTAATTGTATACCATATCTTTTTTCCTCACTTTTAAATATTCTGCTTTTATACCAATGTTGATCTTTACTCTAACAAGTTGATGGCCATAAATTGATTCATAAATGATTTCCATATTCTGTTGGAATAATGACTCCCAGTTATCATTTCCTATTTGTTAAATTGTAATCAATTTAATTTTTGTGACATTGTTTGGTGTTTAGTAAATCTCTTATTTATTATTACTGATCCACATTTCTATTTGGGTGATCCAATCTGTGCCACTATAGTATCTACCTACGTTTCTGAGATAATGAGTTCACTGAAATATTGAACAATAAAAACAACTTTAACCTCAGGGCCAGCTAAAAATGCTAATGAATAATTATTTCAGTAGATACTGATAAAATTATCAAAGCTTCCAAGTTAGAAGGGACCTTAGGCAAATAGTGCTAGGAAGATGAAGTCATTTGACCAAGGCCGCAGATGTCAAAATGATAATTGGAACTTAGATACTCTGTCTCCACATTCAACCTTTGGTTGATCACAAATCCCTCAATGCTCCTGAAAACATAGATTACTAACACCATTTAACTCTACTATTTCCTTTATGTATGAATGATATATAGAGAACCCCCTTAACACTTTATTTCCGAGAGGTATAATACTGAAAATTAAAGAACTACCTAGACAAAAATAGCAACGTAGAGATGTATGGGACACAAATTAACACATATGAAGCTTTTCCTATATTGCTTTTTTGATTATGACTATTCAATACCAGAGGCAGCTAGATGGCCCAGTCAATAAAGCACCAGACCAGACTTATCTTCCTGATTCCAAATTTTTCCTCAGGCAATCACTATCTGTGTGACCCTGGGGAAATCAGTTAACCTTGCTTGCCTCCATTTCCTCATCTGTCAAAAAAGCTGGAGAAAGAAATGGCAAAGCACTCCAGTATCTTTGCCAAGAAAATCTCAAATGGCAGTTATAGAGTTGGACATGGCTGAAAGCATGAACACCAACCACAAAAAAATGTAGTACTATGTTTCATTTTGTGTTATCATCTGGTGATGGTAAATCTCCTTTATTGAATACATATAGGGATATGATACTATGGAAAAAATGGTATAAAAGTTATTTCAGAAAAAAATACTAATGCCAACTTGGCTGATATATCAGTAGAAGTTGTTAAAGCATTTCCTGTAATTATAGAGATGAATAAATCTGTATATAGCACAGTAGAAACATGATAATTTGCACTAATGATGGCAACGAAATTACTGAGGATATGAGTTAAGCAAATATGTAAATAAAGATGATAAAAATGGAACAGAGTAGATATAGAATAGAACTGGTTCATTTATCTTGGTGAGTGCAATTGGTTTGAATTATTTATGGTATGAATTCCTAGATTAAACTCTACATGTCATTTAACCTCTCTGAGGCTCAGTATTCTCATATGTGAAAAAGAAAGATAGCAACATAAAACTTTTTCAACTGCAGGTAGCTAGGTGGTTCATTGAATAGGGCACTGGCCCAGGAGACAGAAGAACCTGAGTTCAAATCCGACCTCAGACACTTAATGCACTTATTACCCAGGTGACCTTGGGCAAGTCACTTAACCCCAATTGCCCTGCCCTCCCCCTTCCAAAAAAACCTTTCTCAGCTAGTAATAATAACAACCTAATGCAATGCTTTTTATGTTTTATTTATTTCATTTAAATATTTTATAAATATTATTTCATTTCTTCCTCACAATAGTCTTGAGAGGTGCTATTATTTTCCCCATTTTGCATATAAAAAATTGAAATTAAGAATGATCCCTTACCTAAGGTCACAGAGCTAGTAAGTATCTGATACTCCAGGTCCAACAGACACTCTTTCCACTTTCTCACCTGGTTACCAAATATACAAAGAGCTTCCACTTTATGTTCCCTTCTCAATCCCTGGAGTCCTAGATGCTCCTGCAAAAGGAATTATTTTGGGAAAAGTCTTAGAAATTTGGTAATATATGTGTTCAGAAGGCAAAGAAAGGAAGAAGCTTTGCAAAGTAAGACTATATCAAGGGATTTAAACATAGGGGCAGAATCTCAAGAAATCCACGATTGGGATAAGATGAAAATATAAGCAAGAAAGAGAGTAAAGGGAGAGGAGAGGAGAGAACCTAGGCAACAGCATTTTTGTTTTCACATCATGAAAGGGCATGGAACTGATGATCCTGGAAAGGAAATTAAGAAGCAATAGTCAGTCAGATGTACCAAATAGAATAAAAAAAAAATAGCAACTACAATGGCAATAAGAAAAATAATGGGTAGGAAAGAATTTAACACAAGAAAACCTTCAAAGAAAAACCAACACAGGGATTGATAATAAAAGAAAAATGAAGAAAAAAAAACCAAAAACAAAGAAGAGACTAAAATAAATATTATGAAGTGGAAAAAATATCCAAAAAGCCCTGATAAAATTAAAAGTACTATAGAAACTACCCCCCAAGATTCCCTCAAAATATAACTAAATTACCTCCAAAATGGTCTGAAAGAACAAAAAAGAATATTTAAAAAAAAGGAGGGGGTGGAGGAAGATGGAGGAGTAGAAACAGCGTGTCCAAGCCACTCTCCCCCCAGATCACCTCCAAACTACGTAAAAGGGGACTCTGAACAACTTCTGGAGCCCCAGCACCCACAGAACGACACAGAGAAGCTAACATCATGCCGAGGACAGCCCAGCAACCCTGCAGGAAGGACCAGCACAGCACTCTGGGAGACAGCAGCACAGCACGCAGTGCGTGGGGAGCCGAGCACAGGCCCACCTGAGTTGTGGTTTTAGCCCCAGGGCAGCTGGGCCAGCAGCAGGCTGGAGGGATCCCAGAACACCAGCAGCTGTGGTGATTCCATAATGATCAACATAGACATGCCTAGGATAAAGTGAGAGGTTAGTGCCCTGTGGACTTTGGGACCAGTATTTGGGGAATGCATCGGCTTCCTCCCCTAGGGGCTAGAAGCCACTGAGGAGACAAGCCATTTTGTAGTTTTCAGAGGCAGCTCCAGCTCCTGGCCTGCAAACTGTAGGGAGATCCAGCGATCAGTCTTGGGGGGTAATCACTCTTGCCTTAACCTCCCTGGATCTGGATTGTGATCTGGGGTGGAGGTCATGGGTGGGTTTCCAGCTTGCCAGAAACGGAAGTTGTCCCCCCACACATTCGGGACAAAAGTTCCCCTATCTGGCGGCAGAGCCATAGTGTGGCAACAAGCCCAAAAGTCAAGTAATTAAGTGGCAACATGCCAAGGCAAAGGAAACAAATTAAACAGAAAAATGCAACCTTAGACTCCAACTTTGGGAGCAAAGAGGATCAAAGCATAGAACAGGAGGAGGGCTGTGAGGTCAGAAATCCTGCTCCAAAAGCCCCAAAGGAAAACATGAGCAGGTTACAGGCCATAGAGGACCTTAAGAAGGACTTTAAAAATCAAATAAGAGAAGTGGAGGAAAAATTGGGAAGAGAAATGAGAAGGATGTAGGAAAAGTATGAAATGAGGGTCAACAGCCTGACTGAGGAAAACAACACCTTAAAAAGTAGGCTAACTCAAATGGCAAAGGAGGCCCAAAAGGGCAATGAGGAGAAGAATGCCTTAAAAAGTCGAATTTGCCAGATGGAAAAAGAATCTCAAAAGCTCACTGAGGAGATTCATTCCTTCAGAGTGAGACTGGAGCAAATGGAAGCTAATGACTTTATGAGAAATCAAGACGCTGTCAAGCTGATCCAAACAAATGAAAGAATAGAAGGCAATGTGAAATATCTCATGGAAAAAACCACTGACCTGGAAAATAGATCCAGGAGAGACAATTTAAAAATTATTGGACTACCCGAAAGCCATGATCCAAGAAAGAACCTAGAAATCACCCTTCAAGAAATTCTCAAGGAAAATTGCCCTCATGTTTTACATCCAGAGGGCAAAATAGAGGTTGAAAAAATCCACAGATCACCTCCTGAAAAAGATCCCAAAGAGAAAACTCCTAGGAATATTATAGCCAGGTTCCAGAATCCCCAGATCAAGGAGAAAATACTACAAGCAGCCAGGAAGAAACAATTTCAATATTGTGGAAACACAATCAGAATAGCCCAGGACCTGGCAGCTTCTACACTGAAGGATTGATGGGCATGGAATATGATATTCCAGAGGGCAAAAGAACTGGGAATGAACCCAAGGGTCACCTACCCAGCAAAACTGAGTATTTTGTTTCAGGGGAAAATATGGTCTTTCAGTGGAATAAAGGACTTTCAAGCATTCTTGATGAAAAAACCAGAATTGAATAGAGAATTTGACATCCAGACACAAGAAGCAAGAGATGCCTGAGAAGGTCTTCAGGGAAAAGAAATCAAAAGGAACTTATCAAAGTTGACCTATTTACATTCCTATATGGAAAAACAATAATTGTGACTGATGATGTCTTTCTCACTATGAAAATAATGGAAGAAGGGTGTATGGTCATATGAATATATATGTGAATGTGTGTAAAAAAAACAAGATAAAAACAAGGCTCCCAATTTTTTAAAGACACACACCCAAGTGGAACACGGCATAAAAAACATAAACACACAATTTTATAAAGGAAGAAATGTAAACAGTTAAGCACTAGTGAAGATGTTTAAATTTCCTAGTAAGTGAAAAGCAAATTAAGATGCTACCTTAAGCACACTAAGATGGCAAGAAAACAAAAACCATAAAAATTCAGTATTGCTGCATTGTGGGTAAATAGAAGCACATATATTTTTGGTGATGCTGCAGACCAGTGTAAATATTTTGGAAAGCAATATGGCAATATGCAGGCAGTCATAAAACTGATACCTCTTGAGTAGGCATTTCTAGTGATAGACTCTATTCAAGCATATCATAAAAAAGCAGGAGAAGGGAGGAAAGGAACCTAGCTGCACAAAAATGCTCACATCTTCTTAATAGAAAAAATCCAGAAACAAAGTATATGTCCAATATTTGGAGAATACCTCATAATAATAATACAAGAGAATATTATGGTTCTGTCTAAATATGAAACTAGAGCTAGCAGAATTTGGTTCAAATATGTAAGGTTTTAAATATTATACTATCCATTCAAAAAATAAGCATTCATTTGTTGTTGTTGAGTCATTTTTCAGTCACATATGATTCTCTGTGATCTCATGTAAGGTTTTCTTGGCAAGGATACTTGAGTAGTTTGCCTTTTCTTTCTTCAGCTCATTTTACAGAAGAGGAACTGAAGCAGAGTTAAGTGAGTTGCCTAAGGTTACAAAGCTAGTATGTGTCTGAGGCTAGATTTGAATTCGGGAAGAGGAGTCTCCGTGACTCCAGCACCAGTGTTCTATTTCACCACCTACCTGCCCCTATATGTTAGTGACTTTGCTAGTTGCTGGGAATACAAAATAAATAAACAAGCAAACAGACAAATAAGTGAGTAAATGAATAAATAAATAAACAAAATTTTAAAAAGCCAAAAAAGTCCCTGTTCTTATGGAGCAGTCTAATATTATAGACTATTATTTTCTGTGTTTTTAATAGAACTAAAAATAATCATACTCTAAGCATGTATATATTTATAGGTAATACTGAAAAATAATTTATAATGCTATATTACATATTTACTATTAAATATATTTATACATATAGAGTTGACTATTAAATATATGTATAAATATAAGGTCACTACCTTTGACTTTGTAATGTTTCCATGGATGTGATTTTTTTTTTTATTTTAGCAAGATTAAAAGCATGGAATCAGTATTATTAATGAATATGAGAATTTTCTTTGAGGCTAAATTGCCTTAAATTGGACATCAAACCAATTCTTCTAGGGTATTAATTTAAAACAATGTGAAAAAATTCTTTAGAAAAATAATACCTTTGTTTGGCATGTCTGTATTTTTTCCTTTCTTTTTATAAATACGCAAGTGGAATGCTATATGGTCTTCTGTCAAGGAGAAAAGAGGAAATTGTACACAGCAGGCAATTCCTGGACAGGTATTTAATTTCAGGTCCATAGAACTCAGATGTATAGTCAGTTTCTCCTTGAAAAATTCCTGTCACATTTAACCATAGTCTGCAATAAAAGTTTTTAAGAGTCTGATTTGAAATAATGAAGAATATCCATTAACACACACACACACACACACACACACTCACACTCACATAAAGAACAGTCTTAAGGTGAGATGTAAGACAGTTTAATGGTTTACTAAGACCCTTTCAAAGGTGATATCCCTAGTATTATTTATTATGTAAATCTTAAGCTCCCACTGGAATTAAAAGGAAAAACACAAATATTCAGTCTTTCAGTCTCTGACATTTCCTCTTGCATGAATGTCTTTTTTTTTCTTCATTTGCTCCTGGGGGACTGGTGGAAATGATTAATGGCCTATGGAGAGGCACGTGCCAATAACACTAGGTCTCCTTTAGAAGATGAGACAGTTATGCCCTTATGAGAAATCTAACTGTTCACTAATCAGTAGCACTTATGTTTATGAGCTAACAAGACCCAATCACTTTGGGTCACAACTGCTTCAGAAACATGAAAAGATGGAGGTCTATCATCATTCAGGCTCACCTTTTTTTAACGGAATCCCTTCATACAGTGAGTGGGGAGGTGAAGGAAGGTTTTCTTTTCTGAATAGCTATTTGTTTTTATTTTTTGTTTGTTTTTTCAGGATTCATTTGATTTTTCAAAAGTTATCATCAACACAAAATCTAATTGGGCCATGTCCAACAATATTGCATTATGATATGCAAAGTATGTTTCTATGGAAACAGCACACACCAGATTCATTCAATTTGTACTTGTCTCAATAAGTCAGCAATGCTGTAAACTTCTAAACAATGGTGTTATAAAAATGCGCATCTTTGAATTGAGGATGTATTACTCATACTGCATACCAGTTCATTTATATGAGTCTGCAAAAGGATGATTTTTATTCTGGTCTGATTTTGTTTTCTCAGATCACAGAAAGATTTATCAATTCACCTAAATTAAGGAAGCTCAAGAGTCAGGTTGTAATACCCAAACACTTTATCCTACTTCAAATTTTTGTTCTTCTTTGAACTAATTCTCCAGCTCTAGAAATGTTCATCTACAGTAGAAATTTTACATGCTTAGATCAAAACTTTTTTTAAATAAGAACTGTTCTATCTTTAGTGAAAAAATAAAAAGTAATCATTTTTCTTACATAAAGGAGTAATTTTGTTTGTAATGAAGAAGACTAAAGAGAGTATGATATTTTGTTCCACCACTAAAAGAAAAAAAATAGGCAATTAAATGCATAAATCCCTATTTCTACTAGGCAAAACCTATACATTTGCATATTTCCTTCCAAAACGTGTAAAAGGTGAAATCATCGTCGCACATCTGTAATATCATTCACTGCTGAATAGCCTGCAAAGTATGCAAAATCAATTCGACATAGAATATGAACCTTAACTAGCATTTGGGGATCCTAACACTTAGATTTATTCTCATTTTTTATTCTCATTAATGCAGCCTTCTCTGCATTTGATTATATTCAAAGGCATACTGGAACCAGTTTGATCTGGCTTCGGAAAACCAATTCTTAAATTTTCAGTGTGGATATTTGCACTTCAAAAATCAGCAAATGCTACAAATCTGGGCTTGATTTGTTTTGTCAATTGTCTAGGCTTAAGAAAGTAATGGAGAAAATATTAATAATGCAGATTAAGCTTAAAAGTATGCTATTTGGACATTTTCCTCCCACAAAGCCAATTGTTAAAACGTTTTTTCCAGTGGACCCCTGATTATATGTGTATATGTGTGTAAGCTATGCAATCTCAGTGAAATACCAATACAAAGGAGAAACACATTATAAAACAGCAAATATTGTGATACTCACCAAATCTTTCATTAATAAACTCATCTACAGAGTGTCCTATATAGTAAGAGTAAAGAATGTGGTCTACCAGATTAGTGGAATGAAGGTTTTTGCCATTCTGCTTTGCAGGTGGGAAGGGAGGGCAGGGTTGGTATGATAGGAATTATGTTTGTCTGCTATTGTGTTCTTCAGAGGAGCATTATATCATTATTGTGGCAGTTTCATAGTGGTCTACTGAATGTAGAATATTTTATACAGTATTTATACAAATATATTCCTTTCTCTTATTCTGAAGCATTATTGGAAATATCCAAATTTACATGCAGTCATTTCTAGTCAATGTGGGAAGCTTCTTTCTAGGGATCAAATGCAAAGAGGATACATTGCTCACCTCTCTGTGGGTGCATCATTTGCATGGATGTGACCTAAGCCTCTCACTTGATGTCCCTCTTTCTTAGCCATTGGCTTTAAATGGTAACCAATTTGAAGGGAAGAGATTCTGGGGCCACTTTGCTTCACACACTTGACAGTTTTAATGTTCTACCTGTCTGAAATCTGACACATTCACCCCACTGGGTCTGTCAGATAGTTAGTTTAGAAAACAGCCTCATTTGGTCTATAGCTATCTAGTCACTTGTATGTGTCTTATTCATTGTTTGGTAATGTGTGGATTTTTTCCTTTGCTCTTCAAGGTGAAACTTCTGTCATCATAATAACGAGCTCATGCAGAGAAAATAGGAAGTGACATTTATGACAGTACTGTTGTTGGAGTTCAGAAAATGCCTCCTAAAATGCTAAAACACTCTCTGACATGGGAATAATACCAAGCCTGTCACCTAAGATGGATGGTGTAAGCAGTGTGGGCAATGAGGGATACAGCACCCAAAGCCTTAAACCACAACTAAACTCAAACTTGCAGAAAAATTGTTCAGGTTGGGTCTAATCAAAAGGTAATTTATGGGAATTTGCAACATCTTGATTTGCTCCACTTGGTAACATTTACAATTATATTCAATGTAATTAAAGTAGTTGTTTGTTAGCTTCCCCACTGCTGAAAAGCTCCTTGGTGTCATAGATTTATGCTGTTTCTCCAAAGTTAGGAAAAGTGAATAAAACAGAGGACAAAGGTACAGATCTGCTCCAGTGAAGTTCCCTTCCTCAAGGCCCTGGCATAACAAGTTGTAAATTAGAATTCATGCTGAATGGTTGGAGTGGAGGTTGGGATGAGATACCCTGAGAGGTCCTTTGCAGTTCTTCCATTTTAGGCATAATTTTAAGCGTAATTGGTCTATGGTCAATTGATCTATCTCCCTTTTGCCCTTAGGTGACATAGTAAGAAAGTAAGAGGTAGATGAGGCAGTAAACTAAAGTTAAGTTTATTCTACTGAGGCATTTTACTAAAGTAATGATGTGTCTGAGTCCTATGGCCCTACCTCAGTATAAAAATGTTTCTCCTTTAGAGAAGTAGGAAGGCCAGTAGGCTGGAAAATGTCTGGTCATGGCCAGGTTTGTGGTGATAAACAGCTGACTGTCTAAAAAATAAAATAACTCATGCTATGATCTTAAGTTTAAACTGTATTATTACATTTTCTCTGCATTTTCTTATGTCTAGACTATCAACAAACCTAAATCAAACCCTAATTTAGTTGTTTTTTTCTGATTTCCAGTGATTTAAATATTCACACTGAAAATTAACAATTTCCTCTCTGGAGCCTGTCAGCTGGCTCCGCGAGGCTCTGGACCCTGAAAGGCCAAGTTCACCAGAACTGCAGGCCATTAAGGGGAGGAACAGCTTTGTGCATTGTGTTTCTTTGCTTCCTATATTTCTTCCTAGGAGAAAAGAATAAAGGAAACAAGAATTTATTTATTTATTTTTTTGGAAGGGGGAAGGCAAGGAAACTGGGGTTAATTTTTACACAGTTAATAAGTGTGTAAAGTGTCTGAGGCCGGATTTGAACTCAAGTTCTCCTGATTCCAGAGCCGGTGCTCTATACTGTACGGTGCTCTGTACTAACTTGTTGCCTCTAGGAAACAAGAATTTATTAAGCTCTGTACTACCTTGTTGCCTCTAGGAAACAAGAATTTATTAAGTGCTTACTATATACCAGTCCCTGTGCTAAAAAACTCATCCTCACAGAACCCATGGGAGGTAGGTATTATTATTCTCACAATTTTAGACATAAGGAAACTAAGGCAGACAGAGGTTAAGTGACTTGCTCAGGGTCAAAGAACTAGTAAGTATGTGCAGGTCCAATTTTTTATCTACTGTGCTGCCTAGAAGGGAACCTCCCACCCTCTGGTCTCTCCCATTCTGGTACTGACTTAGGAGTTGCTCTCCATAGTTCTATTTCAGATTTCATAAGGCAACACAGAATATAGATGTTTCTTTATTATTAATTAAACATCACATTGGCTGTCCTGTATTTTCTGTAAATACATCCAATGGGTAAGGACATTAATTTGTTACAGCTATTCCCATACATTTGATTCCAATGGTCTGTGATTCTATGATAGGTATCTACTTTTAGTTCCACCTTTAAGGCCCTTTGGATCAACTTCCTTTAGCATAAAGTAGGCTGGGAACCTTTTACACCACCAACGTACATGTCAGGAGAGACCTGATTTGGATCCCGTTTTATACTTGGGTGTCTGTTCTAAGTCTAGGTTAACCCCTGTGTGCCAGAATTCTACCATGGTATCCATTCCAATTCTAATGACTAGCTTTAGAAGTACTATTAGTAGTCTCTATAATAATAATGATGATGGTAATAGTAGTACGATAAGTAAATGGAGGAGGGGAAGTGAAAACACAAGCCTTCTAATTCATGCCTCCAAGGCTCAGACTTCTTTGAAACCAGGATCACCTGCTCTCCAAAATTCATTTGCTATGATTATATAACTATTTAATATCTGCCAGACACCCTGAAAATTAAAAGCCTAATACAAAACAGACTTCTACTAGTGACAAAACCTTGAACCCAGTAGAGTCAACACCCCCACCCATGACCTTCATTATCTGTGGGGTAAAGTAGCTGCCACATGTTGTAGTGAAAAGGGGGAAGAAGATACCTAATTGTTTATATTTGGTTAAAATCAATGTCATAAATAATACATTAAGTTAGTGGCCAGTGATTACTCAGGGTTCTCAGTGAGCTAGTTGAAGGGTTCTGTTATTTAGGGATATTGGATGGATATGCTGGGAATTTGCTCTCTACTGATTTTAAATACTAGTGGGACTCGGTGCAAGAAGTCTGTGATTGTTCGAAATCACATTATCAGCTTTCAGGCTTGAATTTGAGGAAATTTCCAGATCTTATAATTTCCTATAAAGTATAGGGAAAGAAATTGTAGTAAAGGGTTTCTCCTGATGAGGGAGGGCGGGAGAGTTTTGCAGGGTAGGGTGAATGAAGGCAGAGAGGGACTACAGGCTAACATGTTTTCTTCTTGATTAGAGATAGTCGGTATTTCTGTGACTGTCCAGCACAAATAGTCTATGTGAACATTTTGGGTGAATTCCCTAAATTTGCGCATCCTGCATTTCCTTTGAGCTGTTTCAGTCTTGCTTTGCTCATAGAGCACAGCACCTTCTCTGATGTGGGCACACCATACTGAGTGGTCCTGTGCCAGTGTCTCCCATGTCACACAATCAATTCCAAAGTTTGAGACCTTGAGATTGTCCTTGTATCACTTCCTCTGACCACCATGTGAATGCTTGCCCTGTGTGAGTTCTCTATAAAAGTCTTTTTGGCAAGTGTACATTTTGCATTTGAACAACATGCCCAGCCCATCGGAGTTGTGCTCTGTGAACTCACAATCTAAGTAGGGGAGACAACACCCAAAAGGAGGGAAGAAAGGGGGGAAGCCAAGGAGCATCTTATTTGGTGGAGTTGAAACCAGACAGAACATAGATGCCAAACAGAGTAAGCATAAACCTAGTTTATGCCCCCTAAAAAAGGTATTAGGAGGAGTTAGGTATGCTACCCCCCAGCCCTCTAATAAGAGGGGAGAGGAAGCCGTGGGATGGGCTGTCAACCACATCTTGAGTTTTTAGCTCGGTGGTGAGGGGCATCTTGTTTCTTGGAGTTGAAACCAAGCAGAGCAGCAGATGCATGGTGCAGAGTGCAGCCTCAGATACTTACTAGCTGTGAGACCCTAGGCAAGTCACTTCTTAGCTTTTGTCTATCTCAGTCTCTTCATCTATGAAATGGTGGTAATAATAGCACTTACCTCATAGGGTTTTTGGGAGGATCAAATGAGTTAATAAATGTAAATAAAATGCTCAGCATACCTTAAAGTACAAAATAAATGCTGTAATTTTGATTATTGTTGTTATTCAGAGGACATGGCATGGTGGATAGAATGCTGGCCTGGGTTAGAATTCTGCCTCTGACCTTTACTAGCTGGGTGACCTTGGGCAAGTCATTTAATTTTTCTAAATATCTGGATATAATCTAAGAGTTACCTAATATGGATAGGTTGCAATTTGAATCAGTGCCACAACAAGAAAACAACAGCTTCTTGGTCTACTGATTAATTTCACAGGATTTTTTCTTTTTAAGAATGAATTTGTACTTAATTCAGTAGGGAGACAGTGAAGATTTTGGAGGAGTTTAGTTCCTCCCAATAAGACATTATGACTGTATGACCCTGGGCAATTCATTTAACCTCTGAGTGCCCTAGGCTACTCTCTAAGAATATAAGTAGTAAAGAAGGTATAAAGAAGAAGTTTCCTCCTTGTGGAGATCTGTAGATCAATGAAATCACAACGAAATTCCTATCCTATAATTATTACATTTTTCTCCTCTATCTCTCTATCTATTTCTCTCTCTCTCTCTC
The DNA here is from genome assembly GCA_011680675.1 of Gymnobelideus leadbeateri. NCBI lineage: Eukaryota > Metazoa > Chordata > Mammalia > Diprotodontia > Petauridae > Gymnobelideus > Gymnobelideus leadbeateri. The sequence goes on from WOXC01002804.1 coordinate 90,102, forward strand.
TCTCTCTCTCTCTCTCTCTCTCTCTCTCTCTCTCTCTCTTTGCCTATCTGTCTGTGTATCTCTGTCTACGTGTTTATATGTATGCATATGTATATAAGCACACACATAACTATGTACATAAATACATACATATAGACATACATACACACATTGATTAACCTGAAGATTATACAACATTTTGTAATAGGTAACAAAACCATTAACATAGCAAAAGGTGAAAAAAAGGATAAAAAGTGATAAAAGAATAACAAGGACTGATTGGGATTAGATTGGCAATGGCCATTTGAGATCCTCTGATATAATTCCTTGTTAATGCATACTTTTGAAAAAAATGAGAATCACAGTGGTCAAATGAGTTAATGGTAGTTTCAGAATCGAACCCCCAGTCTTCTGAATTATAAGCAAGGGTTATTTCTACTGCAGTTGGGCTTGACATTGTAAACACCTTCTTCCCAAATATAAATCAGTAAATTGTTGCAAAACAAATATGAAAAATCCACTAGACTCATCTTGCCCTTTTTGCCTAGTTACTCTTTTGTATTCACACCCTATAATTCTTTTATGTTTTTGTTTTTGTTTTTTCCATCTCTTCTGAGGCTAAAACAAAAAGTCTCATTATCACTGGTGTAAAACTGTGAAAAAGGTCTTGGATTGACCACAAATGTCACTTAAGCATAATAGTATTTATGTTTAAAACAAACAAAAAATAAACCAAAGAACTACCAAGCTTATTTATGAGGATGTTTGTTATCTTCTGTATCATGCCAACATTTCACAAGACCATAAATGAACAGCATAAGACTACTTGCTATTGTTGAGTTTTCAACTGAACCAGGAATCCTATAAGAAAAAAAAAATTAAATTTAAAATCTTCCTCAAACAGTGGGAGGAATTCTCAATATGAACTGATAAGTTTTTGTCAGGCAACATTCTTGGATTTTATTACTTATCTCCCAATTGTTTCTGCTTTGTCCAGAAACGGTGTAACTCTTCCCCTTCCAGATTTGCTTTTGCTTTGTTTTTTGTTTGTTTTTTTTTTTTTTGACTAAGGAAAAGGGGCCATTCTTTGCCTTATTTATTAAATGGTCTTGATCACAGAATGGGCACTGCATCAGTCAAACTGAGACACAGGAAAGACCTTAGCTTAAAAAGGTCAGTGTCTTCCACTGCATCCAAACCAGTTCTAGTCATTGTGATCTATATCTTGCTACTGGACCCAAGTGATTCCAGAGGAGAAAGTGAGACTGGTGACTTTGTACAGACTTCCTTTTTCTTAAATCTAATTCACTTGCACTACATTGAATTTCTGGAAGAAGCAGCTGTTTTAGAAGTGGCCTCAGTGGGGATAGGAAGTAGGGAGGTAGGAAGCTAATTGTATACTGGTAAATATTCAGTCACTTGTTCTCTGGAGGAAAAAAAAAAGGTAAACAAGACAAACTTTTAAGTTTATTCTGTATTATTGACCTTTCCCCCATCACTTTCTTAAGACTAGACAATTAGCAGAACAATACATCTAGCTCAAACTGGTTTGAATTGGCTCGTGCACATCCCTAGAGAGGTCCTGCCTTTTTGAGAAATCAAAGTTTCCCCCTGTTTTTCAAAGGAAGTGTTATTATTTTTTGGTGGGTATCTGGAGACAGAGGAGGTAGGAGAATGTGTAGGTGAAGGGACAGTGTAGAGAAGAATATAAAATGGTAATTCCATTGACTACAATGAAGTTGCCCTATGGGTGGCATGATGCAGTGGAAAGAACACCATCTCTACCACCAGAGGACAAATGTTCATTCCAATGTCTTATATTTACTATTTGGATGTTCCCAAATCCCTTATGGGATTTACCTTGATTGCAAAATGAGAGGGTAGGATTAAATAGCTTCTCCGATCCTTTCCAACTGTACATCTATGAGCCTCTAGCTTGGGTCTGATGGAAGGTTGGCATCTGAGAAGCTGAAATTCCAACTTGCTCACCTTGATTAGGATGTGCCTGAAGTTACTAGAATTGAGGAGGCAATATAGTATAGTAGAAACAGAATGGATTGAGGAGCTATGAAATTTAGATTCCCCCATTTATTTTTATGCATACTAGTTATGTCTGTAGGCTTCAGTTTCCACACTTGTAAAATACTAGAATTTTATCCATTTTCATCATTTACCCTTAGAATTTTAAAATTCTAATTTTGTAATTAGAATTCTAGAATCTTACAAATTAGAATTTGTGAAATTCTAATAAGATTTTAGTGTTGAAAGGGACCCTTTAAGATTATCTGGTCCAAATTTAGCCCTAATCCAGACATATTGTTTCCATCATCCTCTAGTTTTAATACTTTAATACTTAATTTAATTTATCTTAATTGAATACTTAATACTTTAATACATCCTCTATTTTAATGCTTCCAGTAAAGGATTATTAACTACTTAATAAGGCTCCATGTTCCAATGTTGGACAGCTCTAATTGCTAGAAAGTATTACTTAGGATAACTGAAGTGCTCCATGGTAGACTCTCAATGGCAAAGGAAAGATGGCAGGTAGGCCGCCAGCATATTTTGTGGGATGGATTCCTTAGATGATGATTTAGAAAGTCACACGAAGTGGTAAGGCAGGAGTAGATGATGATCTGCATCACAGAGGAGAATATTCATATCCTTTAGAACACGTATCTATTTGAATAGGAATAAAAGACGTAAAATTTGGCTAGCAGAGGATATAATAGCTCTATAGATCATCCTTATGTGAACTTGGTCAAATGAAACTTCTTTGTGTGTTTTTTATTTTCTTCAGGGTATTTTCCATCTTCTCTTTAATAGCATTCTGGACAATGATGTTAGATCTCATTGTGGTGGCTCTGCTGTTGTTGATGGTGAAGATAAAAAAGCAAAGATCTTTGCAAGTTTTTTCAATTTATCTTTTTTCTTCGGCAATATCTTTTGATCTTGGGCAAGAGACGGTTATGATTGATTCCACTAAGATTGAAGGAGTGGGGAAGGATAGAGAATGGGCAAGTTCAGCCAGCATTTGTCTTTGGAATTACTCTGTCTCTCCCTATGCTTTGACTCCTCCAGTGACTAACCCACAAATGTCAGTGCCTATCTTCTCTACATTGGTCATTTCATTTTGTCCCTCATACCCAGTGTTTTGTGCTGAGATAATCTTTTCCCCTCTCTATTCTCTCTCTGTTTACTTCTGAAATGTGTCCAAGATGTCAGCTGGCTAAAAATATTGGAGGATCTGTGATTTCATTAGCATAAGAGTGAGGACTTACGATGAATGGAACTCCTACCAGTGCAAGTCAGTACCCTCTCTGCAATTTATAGTTCCAGAGAGTTCCCTTGAGAGATAAGTTTAAATGACCTGCTTAATGTCACATAGTACTGTCAGGGCTGGACATGAGCCCAAGTCTCTTTAGTTTCAAGGATGGTTCTTTGGCCATTATCTCATGCTTCCTCTTAGCTAGCTAATATGATAATAGTAATATCTGCTTCTTGCAGAGGGCTAAGGGCCCCACTACACTGAACATTTTGACACAACTGGATACACTAATCTCACTTGGTTATCTATGTCATATTTGCCTTTTGTTATTACAGATTTGATAGGGATACATTTTTGGGAGGAAGGGACAGCTATCCTAACTATGTGTGGTACTGATGCTCAGCATATGTTTAGGTGAATTCTCATGTTCAGACACTCAAGTATGACTGATCCAGATGTACACACTTGACTTCTAAAAGTATAAAACCATAAAATATTGAATACCAAGACTTAAGGGAATTTGTTGACATTTTGGTCTCTATTTCTCTTTTAATAAACACATATTCGCTCTTGATCTTCCCTTCACCAATTTTCTGTCCTGCCTTTCAGTTTCCCCATGAGTGAACAAAAAGAAGAGTGTGTGTCATGATCATTTTAGTATTATGATGTACAAAAGCATCATTATGCTATGGATGGCCAAGTTTGGAACAATCGTAGGGTTGTTTGATGGCCAATTACATTGTGTGAGACTTTTCTTTAGCACCAGAAGAAATAAGTGGGAGATAGAAGAGCAGTCATTTACAGGAGGGAAGAGAAGAAAAAAATTCTTTCTTTTCCCAAAGAAAAAGGAAAAAGTAAGAGCTTAATTCTACTTATATGCCAAAGAAAAAGAGGAAAATTTATCTTTTAAAAATCATGAGCCTTTCCCTACACAATTATATCTATTATTCTTACCTTCCATATACTGTCATATTAGCATGAATGTGCTATGTGCATGAACCCAAATTTTTCTTTCTGCCAAATATTAATAACTATAATAGGCAACAATGTATACATGCTAAATGCATAAGGGAGGTACAGCACAAAGTACGATGTGAAGTCTAAGAGGAAGGGCAAAGAGAATTACCTACTGTGAGAGTATGTGGGAGGGAGTGATCTGGGAAAGTTTCATCAACCAGGTGCCATTTGAGTTGGGCTTTAAAGGATGGGTAGGAATTAAAGAGGCAGCTGAGAAGATGTATTCTATTCTTGGAATATGGAAGTGGAAGGGTACATGGAATGTTACAGGGAAAGAAAATAGTCCAGAGAGCATGGGAGGCATGGATAGCAGGAAATGGAGAAGATGAGAAAGGTAAAGTGGTGCCACATATTGGAGGGCCTTGAGATGCCAGACTTCTCCCTGCCATGCTATAGACACACTTCAAACTTTGCCTTTAATCAAGTCCTTTAGCTCCTACCACGATTACATGCCTGCCTGATTAGATACAGTTCACCCTATGTAGGTAATCCAAGATTCTCCCAAATTGTGAATATACTTCTCACCACTGCAAGAAAAATCAAATCAATATTACCTTTCTAGGAAAGAACATGATAATCAATTGGTCTATGACTCCACTCACCGTCTTTGTGACTCCCCAGACTAAAACATTCCTCCTTGCCCACCACCTTCCTAAATTTCTTATCTCATCATATAAAAATGTGGGCTCCTGAAAAGTAATATTGTCTTTATAGCCCAAGTGCCAATTATTTATTAATTTGTTCAACTTTATTCAAGACTTAATTTTTTACTTAATGGGTGAGCTAACTAGGTCTCCACATATTCTAGTAATGTAATGGAGCATACATCATATGGAGCATATGACGCACTGGGAATATTGCTTACCTTGTCAGGATGCATGGTGTTTTGTGCTATATAGACTGCTAATGGGAGCAGCTAGGTAACTCAGAGAATGGAGCACTGGGTCTGGAGTCAGGAAGATTCATCTCCATGAGTTCAAATCTCATCTTATTCACTTACTAGCTGTGTGACACTGGGAAGTCACTGAACCTAGTTTTTCTTTGTATCTTCATCTCCATTCCATGGAGAAGGAAATTGCAAACATTGCCAAGAAAACCCAATTGTGATAAATAATAATCAGACATTCTGAATAACAACAATAGAATGTGAAAGAAACCCAAGTTCTTTCCCTTGTCAAACTTTTCCATCCATTATCATACTTCTTTATAGCCTTACTTTCTTCTAGGTCAGGATTAGCTAATCTGATAAATGAAGTCACGTTAATGCATAAATGATTTCCAATGTGGAGCCTATACTAACATCCACTTTTCACAGGTCTCTTGTGGAACTATTTTTGGCATTGGTTATTATAAACAAAACACTCAGGAAATATTTATTTGTATTAATGACGGTGATGAGGAAAAGGAAGAGGAAGAAACTGGCTGTGTTTTAACTTGAGGTATTCTAGTAGTGGGGGTTAGACCTAATATCAGGATGATATGTGGGTATTTAGGAAACTTAAGAGGGCTTCAAAGGACTCAAATCATATCTTGTAGGTGACTTTTTATGCTGTCTATATGTGGACATAGCTGTGACTACTTAGAGAAGCAGAACAACCAATCAAAGAATTATATGTAAACAGAAGGAAAGTGAAAGAGCAATAGGATTAATAATGAGCATTTTAACTGAAGCCAATAAAAATGCATCCACAATGTTCTTTCTTGGTCCCTCTGTTTGCATTCCAGAATATGCTAGAAAGTTAATAAGTTGAGTGCTCATCTACAGATTTGTTCTATGTGGGTATTGGGGTATATGACCATGGGAGGTATGCCAAGGATTGCAGTGGGATGATTGGGGACACAGAAACACATAATGGCAGTCAGGAGGAAGATTAGATTCAATATTTTGTCCTGTCATTCATTCCCGTTGTTCTCTGTAACATCTAGCCTCCTGATGCAATTCGGTTTTTTTCGATAAATCCACCATTTTACATGTTGGGATATAAAATATGAAAATCAAAGGGGATGAAGCTTCTGTCTTGAAGAGATTTTGTAACATTACTTTGGATATAGAACAACTTCAGCAATAGCAAACAGAATTGAAAATGTAGGAAATTAGAATGGAATGTCCCTGATGGTAGGAATTATTTTCTCTTTGTATTCTCAATGCTGTAGTGCCAATGCAATATTCACAATATAGATGCAGGAGAGACAATTTAAAAATTATTGGACTACTTGAAAGCCATGATCAAAGAAAGAACCTAGAAATCACCCTTCAAGAAATTCTCAGGGAAAATTGCCCTGATGTTTTAGATACAAAGGGCAAAATAGAGGTTGAAAGAATCCACAGATCACCTCCTGAAAAAGATCCCAAAAAGAAAACTCCCAGGAATATTATAGCCAGGTTCCAGAATCCCCAGATCAAAGAGAAAATACTACAAGCAGCCAGGAAGAAACAATTTCAATATTGTGGAAACACAATCAGAATAGCCCAGGACCTGGCAGCTTCTACACTGAGGGATTGAAGGGCATGGCATATGATATTCCAGAGGGCAAAAGAGCTGGGAATGAACCCAAGGGTCACCTACCCAGCAAAACTGAATATTTTGTTTCAGGGGAAAATATGGTCATTCAGTGGAATAGAGGACTCTCAAGCATTCTTGAGGAAAAAACCAGAGTTGAACAGAAAATTTGACATCCAGACACAAGAAGCAAGAGATGCCTGAGAAGGTAATCAGGGAAAAGAAATCAAAAGGAACTTATCAAAGTTGAACTATTTACATTCCTATATGGAAAAACAATAACTGTGACTAAGGAAACCTTTCTCACTATGAGAATAATGGAAGAAGGGTGTGTGGTCATATGAATACCTATGTGAATGTGTGTGTATATGTTTACAGTTATACATGGATAGAGGGCATAAGTTGAATTTGTTGGGAAGGGAGGATACTCAAGGGGTGAAATTATGAGGTGAGAGAGGAAAGTGGCAAGAGGAGATGGGGAGAGACAGGGTAGGGTAAACTATCTCATGTAGAAGAAGCAAGGGGAAGTGGCTGCAGGGGAGGGGAAGAATAGGAAGGCAAAACCACATTCTCATTGAATTTGGTTCAGGGAGAGAATGACATACATACTAAATGGGATATCCCAACCTACAGCAGAATAGGGGGAAGGGGGATGAGAGGAGGGATGATGGATGGGAGGGCATCCTTGGGGGGAGGGGAGGTTGGACATACCCACTATAGAAGAGGGACAGGATCATGTAGGGAATGGACCAGGTGGGGGGGGGATGAGTAGGAGGGAATTATAAGCAGCCTTGTACAATATATCTACTGTGATAATGTTTTGCATAGCTAGACATGTACAACATATACTGAATTACTTATCTCCCCAGAGGGAATGGGTGGCAAGGGAGGAAAGAAATGGATCTGAAATTCAAGGTCTTAAGATTAAATGTTTCAAATATATATAAAATACTATTATTAATACTCTTTTGCTTGTAATTGGGAGATAAGATTGCAGGCATTGGGACACAAAGATTCACCTTCCTCCAATGGAAAAGTCGAAGGGGGTATGGGAGAAGGTATGGGAGAGAGCAGATTGGAGGAAGCGATATCTTGTGGGACTGCTATTCTGGGAGGATGGGTAGGGGAAAAAACGGTGGGAGGGATGATTGTAACTCAAAATCTGGCAGAAATGAATGATGTAAAGCAGAAGTTAATAAAGCATTTGTTTAA
>WOXC01002805.1:0-23453 GCA_011680675.1 Gymnobelideus leadbeateri
CCCCCTCCAAAAACACCAAAAAAAAAAAAAAAAAAAGAAAGAAAGAAAGAAAGAAATGCTAGAGCTGTGTCTTGAAGGAAAAAGGAATTTTAGGAGGTGGAGGGAAGGAGGAAGTGCTTTACAGGCTTAGGAATGGAAAAGATGGAGCATCAGTGAAGAACAGGGGAAAGCCTATCTATCTGTATCACAGAGTGCAGGAGGGAGAATAATGTACAGGATTTGAAAGACAGTTAGGGCCAGGTTGTGAAGGGCTTTAAATCCTAAACAGAGAAATAAGAGAGTGTAATGGAAATGTAAATTTATGTTGTTGTCATCTTTCTATGATTGTATTGTGTAATGTCTTCCCTGCCCCTAGGTTAAGTGCACCTGGAGCCTGTGGTGGGAAGCTTGTTTTTCAGGAGATACTTTGTGATTGGGCAGTGGGTCAAGAGGGTTGTTACATTCTCTGAGCCAAGAGAAGGCTATATAAACCCTGATGTGAGGCTTTGCTTTGGGGCTCACTTTGAGAAGTGTTGTGTGATTTGACCAGATGAGACTCTGGGCAGCCGTTGAGAGTCCCCTGGCTTTGAAAACCCAGATGTTGATGCTTCCCTCCCTGGTAACTGACTAGGTATAGATGTAATGGTCAAGATAGTGGGAGGCCTGTCTGCTTGATCTGTTTGTTTCTCTGTTTTCTTATAACTTATGTTTGTAATCTCTGTATATTCTGAAGTTCGGGGTACTGACTTTTTCCCCTGAACTAGGTAAATTATATGTTTGATTGATTAAAGCAAGATTGTTAACCAATTTTGAGTTGTTTTCCTTTAGAAAAGCAGATCTAAGAACATGTGTTGGCAGCCACCCTGGGGATGCTGGGGTGCTTGCTGCTACAGAGAGAGAGAGAGAGAGAGAGAGAGAGAGAGAGAGAGAGAGAGAGAGAGAGAGAGAGAGAGAGAGAGAGTTCCTAGAGGCAATATGGGGCTACTGGAGTTTACTAAGAAAAGGGAAGGTTAACATGGTCAGGTCTAGGCTTAAGGAAAATCACTTGGGTAGCTGTATGAAGAATGGACTGAAATGGGGTGAGATGATGCAGAGAAACCGATTTAGGAGGCCATTACAATAACCCAGGTGAGAGATGTTGAGGGCCTCAACTAAGGTTGTAGCAGTATCAGTAGAGAAAAGGAGGTGGTGGATAAGGGAGGTATTGTGGAGGTAGAAACAGCAAGATTTAGCAACTGATTGTATATGTGGGGAATGAGAGGAAGGAGTTGAGCATAATTTCAGGTTTATAAAGCTGAGAAGAATGGTGGTGCCTTTGACAGAAAAGGGGGAGTCTGGAAGAGGAGCTGATTTAGGGGAAGAGATAATGAGTTCTGTTTTAGATATGTTGAATATGAGATGTCCACAGGACACCCAGTTTAAAATGCCCAATAGGTGATGAATTGAAGTTCAAGGAGAGACTTGACTGAATCTGTGAGTTATTGACAGGTAATAATTAAATATAGGAATGTAAATAGTTCAGCTTTGATAAGTTCCTTTTGATTTCTTTTTCCCTGATTACCTTATCAGGCATCTCTTGCTTCTTGTGTCTGGATGTCAAATTTTCTATTCAACTCTGGTTTTTTCCTCAAGAATGCTTGAAAGTCCTCTATTCCACTGAATGACCATATTTTCCCCTGAAACAAGATACTCAGTTTTGCTGGGCAGGTGACCCTTGGGTTCATTCCCAGTTCTTTTGCCCTCTGGAATATCATATTCCATGCTCTTCGATCCCTCAGTGTAGAAGCTGCCAGGTCCTGGGCTATTCTGATTGGGTTTCCACAATATTGAAATTGTTTCTTCCTGGCTGCTTGGAGTATTTTCTCCTTGATCTGGGGATTCTGGAACCTGGCTATAATATTCCTGGGAGTTTTCTTTTTGGGATCTTTTTCAGGAGGTGATCGGTGGATTCTTTCAACCTTTATTTTGCCCTCTGGATCTAAAACATCAGGGCAGTTTTCCTTGAGAATTTCTTGAAGGGTGATTTCTAGGTTCTTTCTTTGATCATGGCTTTCAGGTAGTCCAATAATTTTTAAATTGTCTCTCCTGGATCTATTTTCCAGGTCAGTGGTTTTTCCCATGAGATATTTCACATTGCCTTCTAATCTTTCATTTGTTTGGATCTGCTTAACAGCATCTTGATTTGTCATAAAGTCATTAGCTTCCATTTGCTCCAGTCTAACTCTGAAGGAATGAATCTCCTCAGTGAACTTTTGAGATTCTTTTTCCATCTGGCAAATTCGACTTTTTAAGGCATTCTTCTCCTCATTGCCCTTTTGGGCCTCCTTTGCCATTTGAGTTAGTCTATTTTTTAAGGTGTTGTTTTCCTCAGTCAGGCTGTTGACCCTCATTTCATACTTTTCCTGCATCCTTCTCATTTCTCTTTCCAATTTTTCCTCCACTTCTCTTATTCAATTTTTAAAGTCCTTCTTAAGGTCCTCTATGGCCTGCAACCCACTCATGTTTTCCCCTGGGGCTTTTGGAGCAGGACTTCTGGCCTCACAGTCCTCCTCTCTCTCTATGCTTCAATCGTTTTTGCCCCCAAAGTAGGAGTCTAAGGTTGCATTTTTTTGTTTAATTTGTTTCCATTGCCTTGGCATGGTGCTACTTAATTACTTGACTTTTGGGCTTGTTGCCACAGTATGGCCTGGTGCCAGACGGGAACTTTTGCCCCAAATGTGTGTGGGGGGCCAACTTCCGTTTCTGGCAAGCTGGAAACCCACCCACGACCTCCACCCCAGATCACAATCCAGATCCAGGGAGGTTAAAGCAAGAGCGATTACCCCCCAAGAGTGATCGCTGGATCTCCCTACAGTTCACAGGCCAGGAGCTGGAGCTGCCTCTGAAAACTACAAAATGGCGTGTCTCCTCAGAGGCTTCTAGCCCCCAGGGGAGGAAGCCAACGCGTTCCCCAAATACTGGTCCCAAAGTCCATAAGGCACTAACCTCTCACTTTGTCCTAGGCATGTCTATGTTGATAATTCTGGAAGCGCCACAGCTGCTGGTGTTCTGGGGTCCCTCCAGCCGGCTGCTGACCCTCCCACCCTGGGGCTAAAACTGCCACTCAGGCGCTGGGCTGTGCTTGGCTCTCTGCGCTCTGTGAGCTGCCGGCTCCCAGAGCGTTGTGCTGGTCCTTCCCGCAGGGCTGTTGGGCTGTCCTCAGCAGGAGGTTAGCTTCTCTGTGTTGTTCTGTGGGTGCTGGGGCTCCAGAAGTTGTTCAGAGTCCCCTTTTACATAGTTTGGAGGTGATCTGGGGGAAGAGTGGCTTGGACGCGCTGTTTCTACTCTGCCATCTTGGCTCCACCCTTTCCCACCATTATTAACTAATTTCTATTTGTTCACATATTTGGCAATCCCAAGTTTATATGAATGAAGAGTTTAGAGTTTCTTTTAGTTCATTGAGGTTCTTTCATTTCCTTTTCAGGACCAGGATTCTTATGTTGGTAAGGCTCTACTAGTCTAGGGTCAGGAGCCTTGGATTCTAGACATGGCAGTGCAGCTAAAGAGCTATGTGACCTTGAGGAACTCATTTGATTATTGGGTCCCAGTTTACTTATTAGAATGATTATAGATTGAGATTTTATGACTTAAGTTCCTTCCAGCTCACTATGACTCAAGAAAATTCAGCTAACATTTGGGACATCATTTGTGATTTCCTCTGACACAAAGGCAGCTATAGAATAATCCCTTTAGGTCACTGAGATTTCCTCAGCTTCCATACCTCCTGGTATGGAAAGAGCTGGTGTTATGACCCCAAACATCTACCCTTGAAGACACTTATCACTGTTCTCCTCTCCTCATTTCAGGGTTCTGAGTAGCCTATAATTCTAGGAAAGTGAAAAGCCAGTCGATCTACTCTCTTCCACTCCAAGATCACCTAAGTGGTCTATTTGTCAGCAGTAAGTTATCTCAGATTTGCTTAGGCTCTCTCAAGGTTTTGACTCCCAAGCAAAGGATTTCATATATGCAATGAGCAAAACAGGTTCATTCCTAGTACTGTTCTATATTAAACTTCCCATTTTTGTTATCACTTTTGCAGCCCATGGGATCAGAGCGGATGGAGATGCGTAAACGGCAGATGTCAGTGCCCCAGGAAACAACAGACTGTACTTCAGGCCAACACGAAGTGGGGAATAGAGCATCTAATGCCTGTTGCTTCTGTTGGTGCTGTTGTTGTAGCTGCTCATGGTATGTTTTTCAGCTTCTACATTCACACCAGTTGGGTTGTAGCACCCCAGAATAGAGCAAATTTATGTGGCTTAATTTAATTGAATAAGTCTTTATAAACACCTTGTACATGCCTAACTGGTACGAGGGATGATGAAGGATACCAAAGAAATAGATTATAAGATTTTTAGCCTCAAGGGTAACATTCTAACACAAGGGTAACACATTCTAACCTGACATGTAAGGAGATAAAATTTACTTATGTGAAACTACTGAAGAACAGTGTGGGATCATAAGCAATCGATACAAAAGCTTGTTACAAACATGAAGCGCCAAGTGAGGACAAGGACAGAAACAGATCAGTATGGCCTGGAGCTGGCAAAGAAGATTTCAAGGAGGGAAGAGAATGCCAAAGGCTGCATTTCTCTTTTTTTTTTCCTCTCATTAAAATGAATTCAAAAGTAAATTATTTAAAATGGGGAGAGAAAAGCACACAAGATTTATAATAAAGAGCCTTATGTTGATGGTTGCTGCATCATTGATAGAGGTATATAGTCTTAGTTGGAATATTGGATAGAGTTATTCAGAATCTTTTTTGTTGCCATTAAAGGTCTAAAGAAATTACAGACCATATGCCAGGATCATATGAACTTTAAAATCCTGAATGTACTGCTGTGCTAACAAAAATTTTGCAAGCTTTTAGGTATTAAGTGGATACAAAGCAATCACATATAATTACTGAATAGTCCTCATTGCATTCAATTTAGGAGGGTTCAATTTATAGCACTATACTGTAGGATCTTAGAGATAATGTACCAGGGTGGGGAACCTGCAGCCTCGAGGCCACATGTGGCCCTCTAGGTCCTTTGACTGACTCTATACTTTTTGTTCTGTGAAGCATCCTGAACTTCAGAGAAAATACAAAGAAAGTACAGAGAAAATACAAATAGAGATATAAAGATCAACAGACAGGGGACTTCTGTCTGAGAAATTAGCACAGATTAACAGATCAAACTGTCTGACCAAAGAAGATACATACATAGTTACCAAAGAGAAAAGCACCAACATTTGGGTTTTTCAAAGCCAAGGGGTTCCATAACAGCTACCCAGAGTCTCATCTGGCCAGATCACATGAACACTCTTCCAATGAGTGAGACACAAAGCAAAATGCTAACCTCAGAGTATATATACCCTTTTTAGAGCCAGAGGGCATCACTCAGTGCCTAATTAGAAATTAACAAAAGGTGTGAAAGCCTTCTGACAAGCAAGCCTCCCCTAAGCAAGCTTCCCTTATTGGGCTCCATGTGAAGCCTATTAATGGGCAGGGAAGATCTTATATCCCATTAACATTATACTTTTCCAAGGCCACACATAGGAATCCAGATCCTCTAGGGTCCAAAACCAGTAATATTTCCAATATCCCACACTGACATATTCTTACTAAGGCTTGTTTTAGCTGCTTTTATATGATAGAGAAGTGGCCGATTTAGCCATTTTAATAAAAAAATTCTGTATATTCAGCAAAGAAGGTGGAATGTACTGTTTGTCATAACAGACAAATGTATGTAGGTACATATAAAAATATGTGTGTATATATGTGTGTTTGCATGTATATATGTACACATATCTATGTATGTATGCACATATAGTATGTATATGTGTATACGTGTGCATGAGTGTGTGTATGTGTAAGGTTGACCTGACCAGAATTACTGTGTGAATGCTCTGGTGGTGTGTAGTGTGAGGCAAATTTGAAATGTGAGTGAATCCAAAATCCAAAAATAACTAGAGGATGTGTTACTCTTCAATTAGTTCAGATACATAATGTCATAGTTCTAAAGAAATTATTTCATCAAACATCACATTACTTAAGATTGCATTTTCAAATTTCTTATAATAACTCCAATTTCTTATAAAAGAATAAAGTTGAATGAATGTCAAACCAAAAGACAGGCTGAGCAGAAATGTAGAAATGTATTTATTTCTAAATGAAATAAGCCTAGCAGAGTGTTCTTATAGAATAATGGAAATCTGAGAAAATCTTATTCTATTGTGTTTTTCCTATGCTACACTTCATAGGAAAAACATTAATATTTATGATACATCTAATGGAGAAAAACCATTTTCTTTAAAATGTCAGTATCACATCAACATAATAGATGCTATTTCACAGTCTGGTTTCTTTCTCATAAAATGTTAGCACTTCTTTGAAAAACAAACCAGGAGAACCTAAAAGTATTTTTTAAATCAATATGTTGAGATTGAAAATTTTAGTAACTGAGTTAAAAGAATTACCTAAGTTTTCTTCTTTTAAATACACCATCATTTAGTTTAGGATTAAAATTGAGTAGAACCATAGTAATTATTTTTGGTGGAATTGGAAAGAAATAACTTGGAAGAGGTTTTATTTATGGTGGGAGAGGATGCCATATTTTAAAATATAGTCTCAAAGCATTGGTTCAAGTACCAGGTTCTCACTGGACCACATGGTACAAAGTGCATATATTTTCAGAATATGACAAAGTGAATAAAAAGTTAGCCTCAGTCAACACAACCTGGTCAAGGCCCACCTCTGACACACTTGGCTATGTGACTCTAAGCAAGTCACTCATATACTTTCATGCCACAGACAATTTTCTAAAATTATAAGTTACAATACAGTTATTGATCTGTTGATAGAAAGAAGATATTTTCTCACTGTGAAGTCTCTGCACTTGATGAAATCACAAGTCTAAACAAACAAAAAATTTGTGTCTATAGCCATATTAGGATTGTAAGTATTGATTTAGAGTTCAAAGGGACTTTAGATATCATTGATTCAAGCCTTACTTACATTTATAACTTAGTAATATGACATAAAATTTACATGTAGCAGACCATTCTATTCAATCCTGCATAAAGACTAAATAATTATCTTTTTAAAAGACTTTTTGTTATATTAAACCCTCTTTATTCTTAAAATTAAAATGAATCCAAGTATCAAACATAATTAAGGATTCTTATTTCAGATTTACTTATCCAATGTTGCTATACTTGGATATCTGTATATCTGTTGAGGCACACAGTATAATGTGGCTCATTATTATAGATTCAAAATTTCTAGGAGCCAATTCATATAAACCACATCTTCGTTCTATACGGCAAAAACTTGATCTGCTGGACTATAAAGTAGATACTAATCTGTCTCCCAACATCCCTTCATAATGAGATTCCAGTCACAGAGCATGGAATCTCATTTATATTATCCTTACATCATCAACAGATATAATGGTAATTTGATCCACTATTGGATATTTATTGATATTATATAATGATATGTATTTACTAGAATACAAATATTGGTAAGCTACTACAGTGGAAGATGGCAGAAGATTATAAGCAGTATTATCCCATAAAACAATGCAAGGCAGTAGAATGTAAACAAGTTTTTAGAAAGCTTGACATGATACAAAGCTAAACTAGGTCATGGAGATACCGTTCAGTAGTAGATTACATGCTTTGCCTGTATAAAACCTCAGAATTCAATCGTTGGCATCTTCAGGGTTTGCTTTCAAATAAGCTAGGTGGCAGGGTAAAAGAGGTTTAGAGACAAGAAAACTTGAATTCCAATCCTGCCTCAAATATTCACTAAATGTGTTATCCTGGGTAAGTAATCTTTATCTCAGCCCATTTCCTCATCTATAAAATGAGGGGAGGGGAAGGAAGAAGGAAGTGAAGTTAGATTTAATATTCTCTAAGGTTTTAAGTTTAAGTTTAAGTTTCCAGTTTTAAGTTTATGATTCAATAATCTTTTGTGTCTTCCCAAATAAGCATTAATATAATAAACTGGCAGGAACATAATCAGAGAAACAGAAAAAATTGTCAATATTTTTATAATTTGTTTTCATCCTCAACGACAGAGGCAAATGACTACTTGTCAGATGCTGATCTGGGAATTTGGAGGTATGAGTCGAACCAGATGGCTATTGAGTTCCCTTTCAGCTCTGAAATGTTGTGATTCTATGTGTCATTTTATAAGATACAGTCTGAGGAAGTACAACATTTGGACCCTAACATCCTAATCCCTGATGAATTATACAAAAAAGTCAAATTAGGACTCAAAACACAAGATTGAGAAGAAAGGCTTGACCACAAAGGTAACTTATGTTGTGGAAAACACAATCTTAAAGCATTTGTGATCATTTTGCATATTTCCAGAAAGAAAAAATATCAAAAGAATTTTTAAAAGTATGATGTAGGGGTGGCTAGGTGGCACAGTGAGTAAGAGTGCCGGCCTCGGAGTTTGGATGACCCGAGATCAGATCCGGCCTCAGAAAATGAGCACCCACGCATAAATCAAATGACTAGCCCTGTAACCTTGAGCAAGTTACTTAACCCCAATTGCTTAAAAAAAAAAAAAAAAGTATGATGTAACCCCAACAAGGCACCCATAACTAACAACCCTTATACCTATTTCTCTTATTTTTAGAATCTCCTCATAAGGACATTCTCAAAGTTGCTTTTGATAAAAATATCAGAAGGGAAGCCATTTGCAAGTGACTCTCCAAAAACTGCATCTTTTGAATTACACGAATGGCTGAAAGATTCAGAGAATACAAGATACTCCTTGTGTTTATTATTTGCTGATTAGACACAGTCTGTCTCAGTCAGTTAACAAGCACTTACTATATGCAAAGCACTGTGCTAACTAGTTGGGCTACAAAGAAGGGCAAAAATGGTCCCTTCTAGGGGTGGCTAGGTGTAGCACTGAATAGAGCACCGGTTCTGGAGTCAGGAAGACCTGAGTTCAAATCCAGCCTCAGACACTTAACACAAAGACTAGCCATATGACCTTGGGCAAGTCACTTAACCCCAATTGCCCTCCAAAAAGCAAAACAAAACAACAACAACAACAAAAAAAACAATCCCTTCCCTTGAGGAGCACATTCTAGTGGGGGAGACAATATATGAGCAACTATATACATACAAGCAAGATATACACAGAAATACACATAATATAACCTTAAACATTCTCTTCCAAGCTTGCATTTCTTAAGATTATACTCCTTGATGAATGGAACAAAAGATAATAATTTTCTCATTATTAATTTAAAATAAAGTATAAAACAAGTAACTGTATGCTCACCAAATATAACAAATGTGGAGTCCAAATAAAAGAAGAATTCCTTAAAGGGAAGGCCCTCCTGATTCTCATATTTACAGATTATATTGTGTTGATTGTACAGCAGATTACAAGGCCTCTTCAATGAGATTCATGATACTCAAAGGAGATCTATTGGAAAATCCATACATGAAACACTAAGTAATGAAAAATGCCTATCATCCATATTACAGACATAGTAAAGAAGTGGGTCCATTGGAATATATGTCTGGGACAGACACGTGTCTAAACATATCCCTCCTTACTGAAGGATACTCATTGGTTCCCTATTATCTCTAGAATAAAATACAAATTCCTCAGCTTGTCATTTAAAGCTGTTCATAATCTGATTCCAGCCTACCTTTCCATACTTATTTTGCATTATTCTCTTTGACACATTGGACCTAAACTGACCCGTTTACACTGCCCTGAATTGTTTCATATCTCATTTCTTGGCTATTGCCCAAGTGAGCTGTTTGCCATGTACTTCTTTCTCACTGTTGTCTTTCAGAACCATTACCTTTCTTCATAGCTAAACTCAAATGCAACCTCCTCCTCAGACTTCCCTAACCTGTCCAACTATCTTATCACCAACCACTGTTTCAAAGTACTTTCTCCTATCTTTATCTCCTTGTCTGTACACCTGACAGTCTAATACTGGTACTTAATAAATGTTTGTTTAATCGAATTGAATGCAGCCCATAATTGGATAGAAAGAGAGCAGAAGGAACTGCAAGATGAGAAATTGTTCGGTGCTCACAATGAGCCAAAGCAGACCCTCAGTGGAAAAATACATATTTTTTATATTTATGTTTTCCCAGAGTTATTTGTATGGTTGAAAATTTTGGAATATAATAATCTCCAAAAATAAGAAACATAGCCTACTAAAGGAAAATACATACATATAGTTGGCACAAGTAAGAAATGGCATAAGATGACTGTAGTGGACCGGGCAATCAGTCTGGGGGGTAATCGTGCTTGCTTTACCCTTCTTGGATCTGGATTGCAGTCTGGGGTGGAGGTCTGGGGGTGTGTGACCTGCTTGCCAGAGTGTGTGGAGGCTTCACAGAGGCCACACAATTAATACCTCTGGCAGCTGAGAAAACCCCAGCATTTGGGATGGAAGCTCTCCTCTGTCTGGTGGCAGAGTCCTACTGTGGCAAAAAAGCCCAGGGGTCAAGTGACTGAGTGGCAACATGGCTAGGCAAAGGAAACAAAATAAACAGAATAATTCAACATAAGACTCCTATTTGGGGGCAAGGAGGATCGAAACATGGAACAGGAAGGGAACTGGGAGGTCAGAACTCCTGCACCAAAAGCCCCAAATGAAAATATGAGCAGGTTACAGGCCATAAAGGACCTTAAAAAGGATTTTAAACCTCAAATAAGAGAAGTGGAGGGAAAAATTGGGGAGAGAAATGAGAAAGATGCAAGAGAAGTATGAAATGAGAGTCAACAGCCTGACAGAGGAAAATAACACCTTAAAAAATAGACTAACTCAAATGGCAAAAGAGGCTCAAAAAAGGCATTGAGGAGAAGAATGCCTTAAAAAGCTGAATTTGCCAGATGGAAAAAGAATATCAAAAGCTCACTGAGGAGAATCATTCCTTCAGAATTAGACTGGAGCAAATGGAAGCTAGTGACTTTATGAGAAATCAAGATGCTCTTAAGTAGATCCAAACAAATGAAAGAATAAAGGCAATGTGAAATATCTCATTGGAAAAACCACTGACCTAGAAAATAGATCCAGGAGAGATAATTTAAAAATTATTGGACTACTTGAAAACCATAATCAAAGAAAGAACCTAGAAATCATCCTTTAAGAAATTCTGAAGGAAAATTGCCCTGATGTTTTAGAACCAGAGGGCAAAATAGAGGTTGAAAGATTCCACTGATCACCTACTGAAAAATATCCCCAAAAGACTCCTAGGAATATTATAGCCAGAATTCCCAGATCAAGGAGAAAATATTACAAGCAGCCAGGAAGAAACAATTTCAATATTGTGGAAACACAATCAGGATAGCACAAGATCTGGCAGCTTCTACACTGAGGGATTGAAGGGCTTGGAATATGATATTCTGGAGGGCAAAGGAGCTGGGATTAAAACCAAGAATCACCTACCCAGCAAAACTGAGTATCATATTTCAGGGGAAAATATGGTCATTCAGTGGAATAAAGGACTTTCAAAAATTCTTGAGGAAAAAACCAGAGTTGAATAGAAAATTTGACATTCACACACAAGAAGCAAGAGATGCTTGAGAAGGTAAACAGGGAAAAGAAATCATAAGGATCATATCAAAGTTGAACTATTTACATTCCTACATGGTTAAATGATAACTGTAACTGATGAGACCTTTCTCAGTATGAAAATAGTTGAAGAAGGGTATGTGGGCATATGAATGCATGTGTGAATGTGTGTATATATGTTTATAAGTTTACATAAATAGAGGGCACAGGTTGAATTTAATAGGAAGGGATGATACTTAAAAGGTGAAATTAAGAGGTGAGAGAAGGGTATAATGAGAGGAGATGGGGAGAGACAGAATGGGGTAGACTATCTCATATAGAAGAGGCAAGGGAGGTGGTTACAAGGGAGGGGAAGAACAGGAAGGCAAAAAGGCAAAACCTTATTCTCATTGAATTTGGCTGAGGGAGAGGATGACATACATACTAAATAGGATATCTCACCCTACAGCAGAGTGGAGGGGAGGGGAATTAGAGGGGGTATGATGGAGGGGAGGGCAGGCTGGGGGGAGGGAAGTTGGAAGCACCCACTTTTGAAAAGGGACAGGATCTGAGATCACAGAAGTGGGAAAAAGACCCATATGTACAAAAATATTTATAGCAGCCCTTTTTGCAAAGAATTGGAAACTAAAGGGGTGCCCATCAATTGGGGAATGGCTAAACAAGTTGTGGTATATGAATGTAATGGAATATTATTGTGCTATAAGAAATGAGGAGGTGACGGATTTCATAATTACCTGGAGAGACTTATACAAATTGATGCTGAGTGAGAAGAGTAGAATCAGAAGAAATTTGTATACAATCACAGACATACCATATCTGTGATGACCAATTATGACAGACTGGACTCTTTTCAGCAATGCAGTGATATAAGTTAATCCCGAAAGACTCAAGAAAGTGAGAAATGCGCCATCCAGAGATATAACTAGAAAGAACTGAGCCTGAATCCTGATGGAAGCAAACTAAATGATCTTGTTCTTTTCATTGTTTGGTTTTATTTCTTCCTTACCATCTTTCATCCCACCTAGTACAATACGCCTTTGTAATTGGAATAATGTCTAATATGAATGCATTTGCAGATCCTATACTGGACTATATGCTGTTGTGGGGGGAGGGGGGAGGGAAGTAAAGGAAATTTGAAAATCAAGGAACTATGGAATTGAATCTTGTTAACTGAAACTAAACTAATAAATTAATTAAAAAAAGAAAAGAAAAGGGACAGGATCAAAGTGGGGAATAGACCAAGTGGGAGGTGGGATAGGAGGGAGGGAAATATAGTTACTCTTTTACAATATATCTACTATGGTGATGTTTTGCATAGCTATACATGTACAACATATACTGAATTGCTTATCTTCCCAGAGAGGGTGGGTGACAATGAATCTGGAAATTGAAGTTTTAAAATCAAATGTTTTAAATATATATAAATACTATTATTAATACTATTTTACATATAATTGGGAAATAAGATATATAGGCATTGGGGCACAGAAATTCACCTTGCCCTACTGGAAAAAGTCAAAGGGAGTATGGGGGAAGATATGGGAGAGAGCAGATTGGATGAGGGGATATCCTGTGGGACTGCTATTCTGGGGAGGTGGATAGGGGAAAAATGGGGAAAAAATTGTAACTCAAAATCTAGTGGAAATGAATGATGTAAATGAGAAGTTAATAAAGCATTTGGGGAAAAAAAGAAATGGCATGAGAGGGGGGGGGGGGGGGAGATAAAGAGACAGACAAAGAGAACAAGAGAGAGAGCTAGAGAGAGAACACTGTGGAAATGTATGAATGGAAAAGGCAGGCCAGCATGTTGTGGGAAGAAATGATAACAGTTGGGTTGGCCCAAGTGCTGCACTGGTACCTACAAAATATAAAAAGACCTGGAGGTATATTCAAACACATTTAGTTTCTTTTCTACAGAAGATCTATGAGGGAAAAATCTATGGGAGAACATAGACAATAACCACATAGGTTGAGAAAGCAAGGATGGACTGTGACATGCCCCAATAGAAGGGGGAGTTGTGCTAATGAAGTCGTAGATCCATGGAGGCTTCAGGGCATGCCAAGTGGAATACTGTCTTTGCAAAGGGAGAATAACTGAATTTTTAATAACCGCACGAGCCATACATACCAGAAGACATTAGAGACACAGTAAATGCTATTTAGATGTATAAAATATTTAACTTTGGCATTTTGCTTTTTGTAGCACTCCTTAGAATAAGGAAGACCTTTTGGGGACCTTGTCTTATTTATATTCATATGTTCTCACCACCAGCCCTTGCCCCACTACCTAGTACAATGCTCTGTATATAATGGGAGCTTAATAAATATTTGTTGAATTGAATAATTCAGTGATTGTCTTTTTCCTCCATCTCAAATGTAGCCCTCCTCTTTGTACACACCCTCCCTGTCTTAATGATACCCAAACCAATCATTGTTCTGTCTTCTCTCCTTTGCCACCTACATATCTGTCACCCAGTTCTGTTTCATTCTCAGCAATATTTCTCAAATCCACCCCTTCCGTTTAATTGCCACAGACACAATCTAGTTGAAAACCTTTCAAGTGTTCCTACTGCCTCCAGCCTCTTTCCCCACTATCCTACACAAAAGAGTCAGGAAGAAGAGTGTGGGTGGGGAGGACCAGGGGCTATGGAGATCAGGTTACTTTACAAGAAATTTAGTAGTGAAGAGAAAAAGATGATGTAATAGCTAGATGGGAACCGAAGGTCAAGGGACATTTTGTTTTCTTTTTGGCGTTGTGTTTTGTTTTTAACAGCTGAGGGCAATCTAAGATTATGTTATGAAATTGGGGGAGAGCCCATAGAGGACATGCTTAAACATGCATAAGCAAGAATGACTGTTGGTTCAAGGTCCTAGAGGAGTCAGTGGGGATTGGAATCAAGGGCACAGTTAGAAGAATGAGCTTTAGCAAGTAGCAGGCATATCTCTTCTGTGAACAGAGGCAACAATGCTGGGAAGTTTCAAGGAATAAAAGAGTAGAGGGAGCACTTGGTGGGCAGTTTTAATTATCTCAATGACACAGCTTTAAATGTGAAGCATGGATGTGTGGTTGGGTTGAGAAAGATTGCTGTGCATTCCCTTTCACTAGCATGATTTGTTGGCCATAGTCACTATTCTTTTCCTTTATTATTCACTACTGCCCAGCAAAGGTACAGAGGAAATAGGATTGTCAGGAAGCTATATACATATACATGTACACATACATACATACACAGAGATGTTTGTATACATACAAATACACGTTTATATTAATATATGTATGTGTATATGTCTGTATACATATATATACACACTCAGGTACACATATGCATTTGTATGGTGGAAATACCTTAATAATTTAAACCAGTTTTAAGTCAGATTTGCAACTCTTCAATAGTCTCTTCGAGATTAAGTAAACATGGAGTGGCTAGGTGGAGTAGTGAGTAGAGCCCTGGAGTCAGAAGGACCTGAGTTTGAATCCGGCCTCAGACACTTAATGCACACACAAACAAAAAAAAAAAACAAACAACAAAAAAAAAACTTAGCCATGTAACCTTGGGCAAGTTACTTAACCCCAATTGACCTCCAAAAAGCAAAAAAAAAAAAGATTAAATAAACATATTGGGAACATAAGATGGACAGATTATTTTTGTTTGTTTGACCAATCCTACTGTTGAGCAATCAAAAATCTGATGACAGGTAGGCACTCATTCCTCAGGAATAGAAACCAAGACTCTTTGTCATTGTTAAGTCAATAAAACTTCTTTGTTTAGAATCATAGAATCTCACAGTTGGAAATGGTGATACAAAGTGCCATTTAGGTTATAAAGAACTGCAGTCACATAGCTGAAAAGGCATCCGTTCTACAACATACCTGCCAAGCCTCTCTTTGAAAATGTTCACTGAGGGGAGCCCATTACTTCTCAAGATAGTCAATTCTATTTCTGGGCAGCTTTAATTCTGGACAGTTATGGAAGTTTTCCTTATATCAAGCCTAAATTTGCTTTTTAAAATTTCTCTCCTACTTCTGGACTCAGGCCAAGCAGAACACATCTGATCCTTCCTCATGACAGCCCTTCAAATACTTGAATGCAGTTATAATGTTACCCTTAAGCCTTTGCTTCTCCATCTCAAACACACCCAGTTGCATCAACTGATCTTCAGACAAAATGATATTAATTCTTAAAGAATCTAAATAAAGAAAAATGCTATTTTACCGGCTATTCAGCTCAATTCAATGTTTCATGCACAAGTAGATATTGAAAACAGTAAACTGTTTAGTTTACTCACTTGAATTTCAAAATAACTCAGCTGAAAGAGTTAAAAATATGATTTGATTCAACCCTTATTCCATATCTATGCCACTTTCAAGGTCTGGGAATTCAGTCCAGGCTTTAAGAAGGACAATCCTTTAATTTTCAAATTCACTCATTTTCTAAGAACAATTGTCTCAGGATACCATAAAATATGAAACAAAACAAAATGACTGAAATTAAATGTCCCACAATGGTCTTGATTTATGGAGAAACCTTCTTTTAAATATAACAAAGTTCTTGGCAAGGAAATATTATGAACAAAAATAGGTTTCCAACCAAGATAAATAATCCAAAACTTTCATATATAATGAGAAATATGATGAAGCCCATTTTTAAAAATCTTGTATTAAAAGATTATTTATTTGCCAGGTGGTGGATGGTGCTATCCTTGGAGAATACTACAGCTTTTTTGTTCATTGCTAAAAAAGAAATAAAGCCCTCCTTTGTAACAGGTACATTCAGTCAGAGGGCCTGTCTGCTAGGAAAGACTATTTGCTATAGGAAGTTCTAGACTACTAGAATCTTCCCCATAATCAAAGGTAGTAACAACTTTAAAGTGCTATTGTTCACTACAATCAATATTGCCATGAATCCTACTGATCTCCCTATCATGCCCCAGGAGCTTTCAGAAGGCTGTCTGTTATACTTTAGCATTTAGCACAGTGACTTCTACATAGTAGGCAACTTAATAAATGTGTTGTTTTTTTTTTTTTTGCACTGGAAGGCCAAGTTACCCTGGCAGATGATTATTAAATCTATCATTTTGTTCTCTGGTGTAGACCCATTCTTAGCTTTTCTCTGTTACTTAGCTCAAGGCAGGTACTGGGGTTATATATACTCAAACTCTAGTAAACGAAGAATTCATTCACCCTAACACAGCAACCTTTTTCACCTTAGGCCCCAAAGAAACAGACAATAATTTACCCATGTACATGTCATCATTGCTAAGAAGGCCTGTATGCAGGTGTGTATGTACCTGAGAGTGTACACACACACACACACACAGACACACACACACACACACACACACACACACACACAAAATCATCAACAAACAATTCTCTAGCAACTCTATGATAATCTCCAGTAATTTTTCTTCCCATAATCCTGGTGTATCCTTCCCCTGGGCCACATTTTGTCTGAGGTCCAAGCTACTAAATTGATATCAGAAAGGAGTCTGATTAACAAATTTAACTCTATGCCAATATAAAGTATAGCAGAATAGTAATATAGTTACATGTGAAGCTATCTTAATGGTGAAAACCATATGATTTATCAACATATTCTTTAGAACTAAGCTGTAGGGGTGGCTGGGTGGCGCAGTGAGTAGAGCGTCAGCCCTGAAGTCAGAAGGACCTGAGTTCAGATCCGGCCTCAGACACTTAACGCACACACAAACAAAAACCTAGCTGTATGACCTTGGGCAAATTACTTAACCCCAATTGCCCTCCAAAAAGCAAAAAAAAAAAAAGAACTAAGCTGTAAAAAGACACTGTCTTAGTAACAGCAGAACTACTTTGCAAGGAAAAGTATTATTCTGACATTATGGGAATTTAAGTGTCTGGTTCCAACAAAAATTTTCTTGTTTATTGGGTATATCTGTTTCCAAACGTTATTCTCTAGAGGAATTTCATCATCTTTAGAAGAAGGGAAACAATGATTTGAGTAGGAAGAGATGGCTAGAGGGAAGGGAATCCGTGGGATAGATCCTGGCAACATTTAAGGTAGTATAAGGAAGGAGGGAAAAGAAAGACATGAAGTGTTATCATATAACATGGCAAAACAGAAAAATGGTAAATGTTGGAGATGATATGGCAATGTTGGAACACTAATTCATTGTTGGTGGAGCTGTGAGCTGACCCAACCATTCTGGAGAGCAATCTGGAACTATGCCCAAATGGCTATAAAAATGTGCATACCCTTTTCCCCAGCAATACCACTTCTAGGGCTGTATCTGATGAGATCATAAAAATGGGAAAAGGACCCACATGTACCAAAATATTTACAGCAGCTCTTTTTGTGGTGGCCAAGAACTGGAAATCAAGGGGATGCCCATCACTTGGGGAATGGCTAAACAAGTTGTAGTATATGAGTGTAATGGAATACTATTGTGCTATAAGAAATGATGAACAGGCAGTCTTCAAAGAAACCTGGAAAGACTTATATGAACTGATACTGAGTGAGGGGAGCAGAACTAGGAGAACGTTGTACACAATAATAGCCACAGTGTGTGAGGACTGATTTTGATAAACTTAGCCCTTCTCAGCAATGCAAGGACCTAAAAAAATTTCAAAGAATACATTATGAAAAATGCCAGTCACATCCAGAGAAAGAACTATGGAGTTGGAGTGCAGAACTAAGAAGACTATTTCCTTCTTCGTTTTGTTTTATTTTTTTTTCTTTCTCATGGTTTTTCTCATTAGTTATAATTTTTCTATGAAAAGTGTTCACTAATGTGAAAATGTGTTTAATAGGAATGTATGTGTGGAGCCATGTCAGATTGCAAGCCATCTTGGGCAAGGACAGGGGAAGAAGGGAAGAAAATTTAAAGCTTATGGAAGTGATTGTTGAAAACTAAAAATAAATAACTTAATGATAAAAAAAAAAAGAAGTGTTAACATATGTCACAAACATGAGTCTGAGACTTCTTGAGGCTCTGGTGATTTCAAATTTTACCCAATTGTTCTTAAACTCCCTTTTTCTCTTCTATCTTCTCCTTACTAATTCTCAGCCCCTCAGTCCTTAACCAAGAGAATATTGTTTGTTGAAAGTCTAGGACTTGGGTGGAGCCAAGATGGCGGAGTAGAAACAGCACTTTCAAGGTGCTCTGCTCCACACAACTTCCAAACAATGTAAAAGGGGACTCTGAACAACTTCTGGGGCCCCAGCTCCCACAGAACAACACAGAGAAGCTAACCTCCTGCTGAGGACAGCCCAGCAGCCCTGCAGGGAGCAGCCAGCACAGCCCTTCGAGAGCAGGCAGCACGGCACACTGAGAACTAACAGCGCAGCACTCTGGGAGCTGAGCCCAGGCCCGGGTGAGCCGTGGTTTTAGCCCCAGGGCGGCCAGGCCAGCAGCCGGTTGGAGGGACCCCAGAACACCAGCAGCTGTGGCGATTCCTGTGATCTATGGACTTTGGGACCAGTATTTGGGGAACGCGTCAGCTTCCTCCCCTGGGGGAGAAAAGCTTCTGAAGAAACTCGGTGCAGCATCAGTGGCAGCTATCGATCCTGGTCTGCGAACTGTAGGGAGATCCAGCAATCAGTCTAGGGGTTAATCACTCTTGCTTTAAACTGCCTGGATTTGGATTGTGGTCTGGGGGGGAAGTTTGGGGTGGGTATCCAATTTGCCAGAGTGGGTGGAGGCTTTACAGAGGCCACCCAACCAGCGGAAGTTGTGAAGACCCCACGTTTGGGCAGAAGCTCTCCTGTCTGGTGGCAGAGTCCTACTGTGGCAACAAGCCCAAAAATCAAGTAATTAAGTGGCAACATGCCTAGGCAAATGAAACAAAATAAACAGAAAAGTTCAACATTGGACTCCTATTTTAGGGCAAAGAGGCTCAAAGCATGGAGGAGGACTGTGAGGTCAGAACTCCTGCACCAAAAGCCCCAAATGAAAATACAAGCTGGCTACAGGCCATAGAGGACCTTAAGAAGCAGATAAGAGAAGTGGGGGAAAATTTGGGAAGAGAAATGAAAAAGATGCAAGAAAGTATGAAATGACAGTCAACAGTCTGACTGAGGAAAATAACACCTTAAAAAATAGACTAACTCAAATGGCAAAAGAGGCTCAGAAAGGCAATGAGGAGAAGAATGCCTTAAAAAGTCGAATTTGCCAGATGGAAAAAGAATCTCAAAAGTTCACTGAGGAGATTCATTCCTTCACAATTAGACTGGAGCAAATGGAAGCTAGTGACTTTATGAGAAATTAAGATGATGTTAAACAGATCCAAACAAATGAAAGAATAGAAGGCAATGTGAAATATCTCATGGGAAAAACCATTGACCTGGAAAATAGATCCAGGAGAGATAATTTAAAAATTATTGGACTACCTGAAAGCCATGATCAAAGAAAGAACCTAGATATCATCCTTCAAGAAAATCTCAAGGAAAATTGCCCTGATGTTTTAGACCCAGTGGGGGAAATAGAGGTTGAAAGAATCCACCAATCACCTCCTGAAAAAGATCCCCAAAAGAAAACTCCCAGGAATATTATAGCCAGGTTCCAGAATCCCCAGATCAAGGAGAAAATACTACAAGCAGCCAGGAAGAAACAATTTCAATATTGTGGAAATGCAATCAGAATAGCACAGGACCTGGCAGCTTCTACACTGAGGGATGGAAGAGCATGGAATATGATATTCCAGAGGGCAAAAGAGCTGGGATTGAAGCCAAGGGTCACCTACCCAGCAAAACTGAGTATCTTGTTTCAGGGGAAAATATGGTCATTCAGTGGAATAGAGGACTTTCAAGCATTCTTGAGAAAAAAACCAGAATTGAATAGAAAATTTGACATTCAGACACAAGAAGCAAGAGATGCTTGAGAAGGTAATCAAGGAAAAGAAATCAAAAGGAACTTATCAACAAAAACCTAGCCATGTAACCTTGGGCAAGTTACTTAACCCCAATTGCCCTAAAGGGGCGGCTAGGTGGCGCAGTGAGTAAGAGCGCCGGCCTTGGAGTTGGGATGACCAGAGATCAGATCCGGCCTCAGAAAATGAGCACCCACGCATAAATAATGACTAGCCGTGTAACCTTGAGCAAGTTACTTAACCCCAATTGCTTTAAAAAAAAAAAAAAAGGAACTTATCAAAGTTGAACTATTTACATTCCTACATGGAAAAACAATAACTGTGTCTGATGAAACCTTTCTCATTATGAAAATAATTGAAGAAGGGTATATGGGCATATGTTTACAGGTATACATGGATAGAGGGCACAGGTTGAATTTGATGGGAAGGGATGATTCTTAAGGGGTGAAGTCAAGAGGTGAGAGAGGAAAGTGGCAAGAGGTGATGGGGAGAGACAGGGTAG
Source organism: Gymnobelideus leadbeateri (assembly GCA_011680675.1). Taxonomy (NCBI): domain Eukaryota; kingdom Metazoa; phylum Chordata; class Mammalia; order Diprotodontia; family Petauridae; genus Gymnobelideus; species Gymnobelideus leadbeateri. The sequence continues at coordinate 20,921 of WOXC01002805.1, forward strand.
GGTAAACTATCTCATGTAGAAGAGGCAAGGGGAAGTAGTTGCAAGGGAGGAGAAGAACAGGAAGGCAAAAAGGCAAAAGCATATTCTCAGTGAAGTTGGCTCAAGGAGAGAATCACATACATACTAAATGGGATATCTCACCCTGTAGGAGAGTAGGGGAAAGGGATGATGGAGGGGAGGGCATTCTTCGGGAAGGGGAGGTTGGAAGTACCCACTATCAAAGAGGGACAGGATCAAAGTAGGGAATGGACCAGGTGGGAGGTGAGATGGGTTGGAGGGAAATATAAGCAGTCTTTTACAATATATCTACTATGGTAATGTTTTGCATAGATATACATGTACAACACATACTGAATTGCTTATCTTCTCAGAGGGAGTGGGTGACAAGGGAGGAAGGGAATGGATTTGAAAATCAAAGCTTTAAAATTAAATGTTTCATAAGATGTCCAGGCATTGGGGCTCAGAGATTCACCTTGCCCCAGTGGCAAAATCGAAGGGGGTATAGGAGAAGATATGGGAGAGAGCAGATTGGAAGAGGGGATATCTAATGGGACTGCTTTTCTGGGGTGGTGGGTAGGGAAAATATGGGGGAAAAATTGTAACTCAAAATCTGGTGGAAATGAATGATGTAAACCAGAAGTTAATAAAGCATTTGTTTAATAAAGAAAAAAAAGAAAAAGAAAGTCTAGGACTTGAAATTTACTGAAATATTTGTCATGTCGGAGAATGTGTCACTAGACTAGTAACATCTCTTAAACCATATGCTCATGTCATTGCATTTTGCCTCCCTACTCTCCAGTTTCTTTTTCCCATATAAACATTAAATAGACATACAAGTAAAGATCAAGAACAAAATACAATCTCTGTTTCCTCATGCAGACGCTGCATTAATGAACTTTGTTTAAAATAGGGTACTCTTATAAATGACTGCATGGAAAGATAATTCCAATGCTTAAGTGCTACATTTATTATAAGTTATTATATAGTTGTAATTTAAACCTTTTGGAATCCTATATCACTCCCTACCATTTTTTCCTCTACTTTTTCTTTTTGTTTTAACCCGCTGAGCAGCTTTATATCCTACTGTGAAAAAGAAGGCCAGGAAGAAGTAATGAAATATTGATGCTAAAGAAAGCATAATACCAGTCAGCCAGGTGCCTTTATACCTTTCCTTTTATCTGCCACTATCTCAGAAAATCTCTTTACTCTGGTTATGTAAGAACAAAAAGTCAAGAATTCTTGCATTTTAATAAGAACAGAATTGGCATACTGTAGCATACACATGAAACAACTTTGTCAGAATGACACAAAGATCTTCTAGGTCAGTTCTGTAACAAGTGCGATATTTATCAATTAAATATGTCAAAAACAGGTTGAAATCATTTTCAGTACTCAATAATAGTAGGGTGAAATAAAAATATGAGTTAACAAGGTTCATTTCTGAACTATGTATAAGTAAGCAACAAACACTGACTGAATTAGAGGCAATACTAAACAGTGGGTTACAATTCTGAATGTGGAGTAAGAAAGATTCTGGGGGCGGCTAGGTGGCGCGGTAAGAGTGCTGGCCTCAGAGTTGGGTTGACCCGAGATCGAATCCAGCCTCAGAAAATGAGCACCCACACATAAATAATGACTAACCCTGTAACCTTGAGCAAGTCACTTAACCCCAATTGCTTTAAAAAAAAAGAAAAGAAAAGTGGGCGGAGCCAAGATGGCGGAGTAGAAACAGCATTTCCAATGTGCTCTGCCCCACACAAATTTCAAACAATATGAAAGGGAGCTCCTAACAACTTCTGGAGCCACAGCACCCACAGAACGGCACAGAGAAGCTAACCTCCTGCTGAGGACAGCCCAGCAGCCCTGCAGGGAGCAGCCAGCGCAGCGCTCTGAAAGCAGGCAGCCCAGCGTGCTGGGAACCAACAGCACAGCCCACAGAGGGAGCCCAGGTCCGCGGTTTTAGCCCCAGGGCGGCCAGGCCTTCAGCCGCTGGTGGAACCCCAGAATACCAGCAATTGTGGCGATTCCAGAATTATCAGCACAGATATGCCTAGGACAAAGTGAGAGGTTAGTGCCCTATGGACTTTGGGACCAGTATTTGGGGAACACGTGGCTTCCTCCCCTGGGGGCAAAAAGCTGCTGAAGAAACTGCTGCACAGAAGCCATTTTGCAGCATCAGCAGTGGCTCTAGCTCCTGGTCTGAAAACTGTAGGAAGACCTAGCAATCAGTCTGGGGGTTAATCGCTTTTGCTTTAAACTGCCTGGATCTGGATTGTGGTCTGGGGGGGAAGTTTGGGGTGGGTATCCAACTTGCCAGAGTGGGTGGAGGCTTTGCAGAGGCCACCCAACCAGCGGAAGTTGTGAAGACCCCACGTTTGGGCAGAAGCTCTCCTGTCTGGTGGCAGAGTCCTACTGTGGCAACAAGCCCAAAAATCAAGTAATTAAGTGGCAATATGCCTAGGCAAATGAAACAAAATAAACAGAAAAGTTCAACATTGGACTCCTATTTTAGGAGCAAAGAGGCTCAAAGCAT
>WOXC01002806.1:0-80582 GCA_011680675.1 Gymnobelideus leadbeateri
CTAGCCGTGTAACCTTGAGCAAGTTACTTAACCCCAATTGCCCTAAAGGGGAGGCTAGGTGGCGCAGTGAGTAAGAGCCCCGGCCTCGGAGTTTGGATGACCCGAGATCAGATCCGGCCTCAGAAAATGAGCACCCACGCATAAATAATGACTAGCCGTGTAACCTTGAGCAAGTTACTTAACCCCAATTGCTTTAAAAGAAAAAATAAAAAAAAAGAAATAATATATATAAAGAATTATAGAAATGCTAATAATAGTAATAATATTAATAATAACTCTCAGAATCTCCCTAAGAATCTCAGTTATAGAGAAGGTATTGATCTGTATTTGTAGATTCCCCACCCAGGAATGTCCTATATGTATGCATGTATGTATACATATATGTATATGTATATTTGTGTGTGTGCATTTGTTGGAATGTAATTGTATGCATACACATATATATGTATATATAACTACAGGTTCACTAACCATATGTTTAATGATCTAAATTTTTCTAGGAATCAAAGTCAAGCTCATTGACCTACAGTTAACAGATTCTGTTCTCTAATCTTTTTTTTTTAATTGGTACATTTCCCCTTCACTATACCAGTGGGCCCTTTACAAATTTTTCACAATCTTTTATTTATCACTAACAGTAACTCATAGTCAATCATATCTGCAAGTTATTCTAATACCTGAACATGTGGCTCTTCTGGGTCAGATGACTTTAATTCATCAAAACTAATTGGTTCTGTCATATTCTTTTTGCTTACCTTAGATATAAATTCCTTATTGGTCATAGTTGTTTTGGTAGAGTCCCAAAGTTGTTCTCCTTGGTAGGGTGGAGTGGAGGTAGGGTGGGGGACCAAAACAAAAAATTGAATAGTTTTCTACCTGTTAACAAGTTATCACCATCCCATCCATCCCAAGAAATGGTCTTCACTCTTCTTTGAACTTCACATTTTCCCCAATAGAACTTTAAACATTTTTTGGCTGTCCTTAATTTCCCTTTTGAACCTTAGCCCATTTTGAACTTTAGTATTCATTCCACTGGTTTGAGTACCATGCAATACTCCTATATTCACCTTCTGTTACTTATTCTTGCTTACACCTTTTATAAAACCTTTTGAAAATGTAAGGTGGTTGGTGACTTCAAATTTTATCCAAATTGGTTTCTCCAAATATCTCCTACTTTTTCTCCTCAGTAGAATTGTTTCACTTTGTGTCTTCAGCATTTTATTTTCAGAGTTTCTCATCCCTCTTGGGGAATGATTTCCCCTTATGGACTTAGCTCATGGGATGCTAACCTCCTTCTGAACTTTTTCTTTTTCTTTTTGAAGGGGGGGAAGGTAGGGCAATTAGGGTTAAGTGACTCGCCCCAGGTCACAAGGCTAGTTTTTTTGTATGGTGTCAGAAGCTGGATTTGAACTCAGGTCCTCCTGATTCCAGGGCTGGTGCTCTATTCACTGTGTCATCTAGCCACCCTGATGGACTTCTGAACTTTTAAAAACAACTTTCTGGGGGGTGGAGCCAAGATGGCTGAGTAGAAACAGCTCATCCAAGCCACTCTGCCCCCAGGTTTCCTCCAAATTATGTAAAAGGGGACTCTGAAGAACTTCTGGAGCCCCAGCACCCACAGAACGACACAGAGAAGCTAACCTCCCACTGAGGACAGCCCAGCAGCTCTGCAGGAAGGACCAGCGCAGCACTCTGGGAGTCGGCAGAGCTCGGGGAGCCAAGCCGAGCCGAGCCCATGTCCGAGTGAGCCGAGGTTTTAGCCCCAGGGCAGCAGGGCCAGCAGCTGGCTGGAGAGACAGCCAGAACACCAGCAGCTGTGGCGATTCCAAAATTATCAACATAGACATGCTCAGGACAAAGTAAGAGGTTAGTGCCCTATGGACTTTGGGAACAGTATTTGGGGAACGCCGTCGGTTTCCTCCCCGGGGGCTAGAAGCCGCAGAGGAGACACTCCATTTTGTAGTTTTCAGAGGCAGCTCGAGCTCCTGGCCTGTGAACTGTAGGGAGATCCAGCGATCAGTCTTGGGGGATAATCGCCCTTGCTTTAACATCCCTGGAGCTGGATTGTGATCTGGGGTGGAGGTTGTGGGTGGGTTTCCAGCTTGGCAGAAACAGAAGTTGCCCCCCCCACACACGTTCGGGGTGAAAGTTCCTGTCTGGCACCAGGCCATAGTGTGGCAACAAGCCCAAAAGTCAAGTAATTAAGTGGCAACATGCCAAGGCAAAGGAAACAAATTAAACAGAAAAATGCAACCTTAGACTCCTACTTTGGGGGCAAAAATGATCGAAGCATAGAGGGAGATGACAACTGTGGGGTCAGAATTCCTGCTCCAAAAGCCCCAGGGGAAAACATGATTGGGTTGCAGACCACAGAGCACCTTAAGAAGGACTTTAAAAATCAAATAAGAGAAGTGGAGGAAAAATTGGGAAGAGAAATGAGAAGGATGCAGGAAAAGTATGAAATGAGGGTCAACAGACTGACTGAGGAAAACAACACCTTAAAAAATAGACCGACTCAAATGGCAAAGGAGGCCCAAAAGAGCAATGAGCAGAAGAATGCCTTAAAAAGTCGAATTTTCCAGATGGAAAAGAATCTCAAAAGTTCACTGAGGAAATTCATTCCTTCAGAGTTAGACTGGAGCAAATGGAAGCTAATGACTTTATGAGAAATCAAGATACCATTAAGCAGATCCAAACAAATGAAAGATTAGAAGGCAATGTGAAATATCTCATGGGAAAAACCACTGACCTGGAAAATAGATCCAGGAGAGATCATTTAAAAATTATTGAACTGCCTGAAAGCCATGATCAAAGAAAGAATTTAAAAATCATCCTTAAAGAAATTCTCAAGGAAAATTGCCCTGATGTTTTAGACCCAGTGGGGGAAATAGAGGTTGAAAGAATCCACCTATCACCTCCTGAAAATGATCCCAAAAAGAAAACACCTAGGAATATTATAGCCAGGCTCCAGAACTCCCAGATCAAGGAGAAAATACTACAAGCATCCAGGAAGAAACAATTTCAATACTGTGGAAACCCAATCAGAATAGCACAGTACCTGGCAGCTTCTACACTGAGCGATCTAAGGGCATGCAATACGATATTCCAGAGGGCAAAAGAGCTGGGAATGAACCCAAGGGTCACCTACCCAGCAAAACTGAGTATTTTGTTTCAGGGGAAAATATGGTCATTCACTGGAATAGAGGACTTTCAAGCATTCTTGATGAAAAAACCAGAGTTGAATAGAAAATTCGACATCCAGACACAAGAAGCAAGAGATGCCTGAGAAGGTAATCAGGGAAAAGAAATCAAAGGGAACTTTTCAAAGTTGAACTATTTACATTCCTATATGGAAAAACAATAACCGTGACTGATGAAATCTTTCTCAGTATGAAAATAATGGAAGAAGGGTGTATGGTCATATGAATACATATGTGAATGTGTGTATATATGTTTACAGTTATACATGGATAGAGGGCACAGGTTCAGTCTGTTGAGGGATGATACTTAGGGGGTGAAATTATGAGGTGAGACAGGAAAGTGACAAGAGGAGATGGGGAGATTCAAGGTAGCCCAAACTATCTCATGTAGAAGAAGCAAGGGGAAGTGGCTGCAGGGGAGTGGAAGATTAGGAAGGCAAAAAGGCAAAACCACATTCTCGTTGAATTTGTTTCTGGGAGAGAATGACATACATACTAAATGGGATATCTCAACCTGCAGCAGAATAGGGGGAAGGGGGATGAGAGGAGGGATGATGGATGGGAGAGCATCCTTGGGGGTAGGGGAGGTTGTAAGTACCCACTATAGAAGAGGGACAGGATCATGTAGGGAATGGACCAGGTGGGCGGTGGGATGGGTGGGAAGGAATTATAAGCAGCCTTGTCCAATATATCTACTATGGTAATGTTTTGCATAGCTAGACATGTACAACATACACTGAATTACTTATCGTCCCAGAGGGAATGGGTGACAAGGGAGGAAGGAAATGGATCTGAAATTCGAGGTTTTAAGACTAAATGTTTGAAATATATATATAAATACTATTATTAATACTATTTTGCTTGTAATTGGGGATAAGATGTGCAGGCATTGGGGCACAGAGACTCACCTTCCTCTAATGGAAAAGTCAAAGGGGGTATGGGAGAAGATAGGGGAGAGAGCAGATTGGAGGAAGTGATATCTTGTGGGACTGCTATTCTGGGAGTGTTGGTAGGGGAAAAATCAGGGTGGAAAAATAATTGTAACTCAAAATCTGGTGGAAATGAATGATGTAAAACAGAAATTAATAAAGCATTTGTTTAATAAAAAAATAGACTAACTCCAATGGCAAAGGAGGCCCAAAAGGGCAATGAGGAGAAGAATGCCTTAAAAAGTCGAATTTGCCAGATGGAAAAAGAATCTCAAAAGTTCACTGAAGAGATTCATTCCTTCAGAGTGAGACTGGAGCAAATGGAAGCTAATGACTTTATGAGAAATTAAGATGCTGTTAAGGAGATCCAAACAAATGAAAGATTAGAAGGCAATGTGAAATATTTCATGGGAAAAACCACTGACCTGGAAAATAAATCCAGGAGAGACAATTTAAAATTTATTGGACTACCTGAAAGCCATGATCAAAGAAAGAACCTAGAAATCACCCTTCAAGAAATTCTCAAGGAAAATTGCCCTGATTTTTTAGATCCCGAGGGCAATATAGAGGTTGAAAGAATCCACCAATCACCTCCTGAAAAAGATCCCAAAAAGAAAACTCCCAGGAATATTATAGCCAGGTTCCATAATCCCCAGATCAAGGAGAAAATACTACAAGCAGCCAGGAAGAAACAAATTCAATATTGTGGAAACACAATCAGAATAGCACAGGACCTGGCAGCTTCTACACTGAGGGATCAAAGGGCATGGATTACGATATTCCAGAGGGCAAAAGAGCTGGGACTGAACCCAAGGGTCACCTACCCAGCAAAACTGAGTATTTTGTTTCAGGGGAAAATATGGTCATCCAGTGGAATAGTGGACTTTCAAGCATTCTTGAAGAAAAAAAACCAGAGCTGAATAGAATATTTGACATCCAGACATTAGAAGGAAGAGATGCCTGAGAAGATGAGAATCAGAAGATAAAAAAGGTAGATGGAGGAAAAAGAAAAGAAGATAAAAAGGATGATGAGGAGAAAGAAGAGAAAGAGGAGGAGGAAGAGGAGGAAGAGGAGGAGGAAGAGGAAAAGAAGATCATGATCATCACTCTAGTGTGTCTGGTCAGCCTTTTTTTTTTTATTTGCCAGAAGTCTATGCTGAGAAGTAACTGTTAATATGACAATTTGGAGCAATGAAAATTGCAAATTGGTTTGAGTCAAAAAAAGCAACTTTCTTCAGATCTAGACTGCAGGTCATAGTATGCCTGGATTTCTTGTCCTCTATCACAAACTCTAAAAAGGAGTAGCAATTTCTTATAACCCACCCAGCCCTACCAAAAAAAAAGTTCTAATTATTTGTATGCCATAACCTGTTCGTCCCACAGATCTAGTATAGACTTTTCCTTTGTTGATTACTCCACCTTTTAAACGATGAAATTATCCTTAAAGCAAGTCAAGAAGGCATTAGTTACTTTGCTTTTGGTAGGAAGTTCCAACAGATGTTTGGATAACTGAAGTTTCTATGTACTACTGTGGCATGCCTCTGTGCTAGACTTGTGATCTATTCCCTGAATTCTCATCAATTTCTTTTTTTCCCCTAAGTGAACTGAAGAGTACTCTGAAAACAAAAAAAAAAATCTTATGTGTTCCTCCCTCAAATAAGCTATACCCCGATACTCTCTTTCACACATGCTCCCTCTAGCTCTTGGATTTACTCACATAAATATATCTTCTCAATATACAATACTACTCCACTCCCATTACTTATCCTGTTCCTTTTTATGTTTGTTTGTTAATTTTTTTAGTTCTAATTTTCAGCATTTGTTTTTATAAGATTTTGAGTTCTAAATTCTCCCCCACCTTGCTCCACTCCCCTTTCCTCAAGATGGCATGTAATCTGATATAGAATATACATGTATGATGATATAAAACATATTTCTACATTAGTCATGTTGTGAAAGAAGAATCAGAACAAAAAGGAAAACAAAAATATGAGAAAGAAAAAATGAAAAGCAACAACAGAAAAAGAGAAAATAATATGCTTCAATCTGAATTCAGAATCCATAGTTCCTTCTCTGCATGTGGATACCATTTTCCATCACTAATCATTTGGAATTATTTTAGATCATTGAATTGCTCAGAAGAGCTTAGTCTAATAAAGTTGGTAAGAATGTTGCTGTTATTGTGTACAATATTCTCCTGATTCTGCTCCCTTCACTCAGCATCAGTTCATACAAATCTTTCCAGGTTTTCTGAAGTCTGTCTGCCCACCGTTAAATCTGGAAAAATAGCATTACATACATTCATATACTACAACTTGTTCAGTCATTCCCCAATTGATGGGCATCTGCTCAATTTCTTATTCTTAGGAACAGCTAGGTGGTGCAGTGAATAGAGCACCAGCCTTGGAGTCAAGATGACCTGAGTTCAAATCTGACCTCAGACACTTAACACAAAACTAACTGTGTGACCTTGAGCAAGCCACTTAACCCCTATTGCCCTACCTTCCCCCCTCAAAGAAAAAAAAAAGCAAAAAAATTATTATCCTTGCCCACCACAAAAAGAGTTGGTATTTTTTTTGGTAAATGTGGGTCCTTTCCCCCTTTTTATGATCTCTTTGGGATACAGACCTAGTAGTGGTATTGCTTGATCAAAGCATACACAAAGTTTTATAGATCTTTAAGCGTAGTTACAAATTGATCTCTGGAATGCTTGCATCAGTTCACAACTCCACCAACAATGCATTAGTGTTCCAATCTTACTACATCTTTTCCAACATTCATCGTTTTCCTATTTGGTCATGTTTACCAATATGACAGGTGTGATATGGCAACTCAGAGTTGTTTTATTTGCATTTCTCCAATCAACAGTAATTTAGAGCATTTTTCATATCACTATAGATGGCTTTAATTTCTTAATCTGAAAACTGCCTGTTTATATCCATTTATCAATTGGGAAATGACTTGTGTTCTAATAGATTTTACTCAGTTCTCTATATATTTCATTTTACTTTACTTTTTTTTGGAAGGGGGAAAGCAAAGCAATTGGAATTAAGTGACTTGACCAATGTTACACAGCTAGGAAGTGTCAAATGTTTGGGGCAGGAATTGAACTCAGGTCCTTCTGACTCCAGGGCTGATGCTCTATTCACTGTGCCACCTAGCTGCCCCAGTTCTCTCTATATTTTAGACATGAGGCCTTTACACTAGCTGTAAAAATTGTTTCCCAGGTTTATGCTTCCTTTCCAATCTTGGTTGCATTGACTTTTTTTGTGCAAAACTTTTTTCAATTTAATGTAATCAGAATTCTCCATTTTGTATTTCATAATGTTTCCTATCTCTTGTTTGGTCCTAAATTCTCCCCTTCTCCATAGGTCTGACAAATAAACTATTACATGCTCTCCTAATTTGCTTATAGTTTCACCCTTTATGTCTAAATTGTGTACCCATTTTGACCTTATCTTGGTATATGGTGTAAGATGCTGGTCTTTGCCTACGTTCTGCCATACTGTTTTCTAGATTTCCCAGCAGTTTTTGTCAAATAGTTCTTATCCCAGAAGTCAGAGTCTTGGGGTTTATTAAAGAGTAGATCACTACAGTCATTGACTACTGTGTCTTGTGTATTCCACTGATCGACCACTTTTTTTTTTTTTTCAGTACCAAGTAGGGAACATTTGCATAGGTGTTTGAGGTCATTAATTTTACTTCTGTCTCCTTTCTTAGATGTTATCTCCCATGTACTTTGGCAGGTTTCAACTATCATCCTCCCTTTATTGTAGCTTGTTGTCTATGACATTTAACTTGATAGATATACCTGAGCAGCTTTCTCTTGTCCTTATTAGTTTGAATACCTTTTGCTTAGAGTTGCAAAACATCAGGTACATATATTCTCACCAACCTTTGTCAAATGTTTTTTTATTCTTGGCCAAAAGTATATTATATCAAGTCAGAACAGAATTATTATCCCATTCTCAAACACCATCTTCTTAGCCAGATGTTAATATTCCAACATATTATATCATTATCTATCTATATAAAATCTTCTGCATATCTTTCCTTCATTGGGCTGCAATGAGGAAAATAATGGCACAATGATCTTTGGTTTCTTGTTTGAGCCTTCATAATCTTCAACAATACATTTTAATTTCCTTCCAGTATTATCATTTGGTCTCATATGAATCTCCAGAAATAATAATAATTGTATAAAATAGATAACACTTATACAATGCTTTCTATATTTGATCATCACAACAACTCTGAAAGGTTGGGAATGTGACAAAAAGTAAGTTAACTGACTTATCCAGGGTCACACAGCTAGTAAGTATCCAAGGTTGAATTTGAAATCAGGTCTTGCAAACTCTCAGATCAGAGCTCTAACCACAGCACCATGTAGCTGCTTAGCTGGGTAAAATGGTTGGATGTTATCAATTTTTATGATTCTTAGGAGATTCTCTGCTCTGTGAGGTCAAGGGACTCTCTTTTGCCTCATTTTGTATCCCCAGTGCTTAACACAGTGCTTGGCACATCATAGGCACTTAATAAATGTTTATTGATTGATTATGTACATAACCATTGGAGTCACTGATTATGGATCCATGCTCCCAGAAGACAACAGACCTCTCTATTATTACTAGATTCACAAATAACTTCTTTGGTGCCAATGAGCAGGGATGACCGATCTTTTCATTCTAACCCTTACTGGATAGTCTCTCAACTGATCACTTTTGAGGCTCCAATTTATCATTTCTAACAGAACAAGTAGCTATTTCCCCTTAAGGGTATTCAGCTCCCTCTTCTTCACAAAAAGTCTTAACTTTTGTTTTTTGTAATTCCAGGTATACAGTTGTCCTCTTCCTTCCCTTCACTTTCCATGTGATATTCTTCTACTTTCCAACTTCTTTAAAAACATCAAGTTTCTTCTTGGCCAATTCAGCTCCCTTTTATGCCCAAACTGAAGCTCTTTGTTGTTGTTATTGTTTATATTGTTGGGGGGGGGGGTGTTGTTGTTTGATTATTTTATAAATCTCATTGTTCTTGATAACTTAGAATGTGGAGAGGTATTCCTAGGGTCCCTTCACCTTCTTTTTAAGGAGAAAGATAAACACCTACTTGCAACAGAGATGGCAGCCATTTGGCTATAGCAAAAGTGCAAACATTGAGCATATTATAAGACACCATAAATTTCACCCTGCCGATGAAGATTTTGAGCCTTTTTTTCCTCTAAAACTACTTGTGAGTAGTTTTGTGTAAACATGACCTCTTGAAAATTTAAATAACTTTTAAATAACTTGATGGGCACATTAAACTTCATTTTCTTAGTCTCAACGAAGCCAAATTTGTATTTCAAATTTCTTATCCCCTTATGTCAATCTGCTATTTTTTCCAACTTGCCCCACTATCCAAACCACTGTACCAAATTGCTTTATCCACCAATGCAGTTTCACTCATTTTATTCTTACATGCCTCAATACTTTCCTTCTCCTTTTCCTTTTCTGTACATCCTTCTCCTTGAGGTCTTCTCACTAGTTCTTTACTTTCTAATATTCCTGAGTTCTCCTGGACCCCACTGTTCTTCCTTCAATCTTTTCTTAAAGAAGGCAGAAAGAAAATCAGGACATGGAGATTATTGTCCTTTAAATATTCTTCAATTTCACCTACATTTCTCAAAATTTCTCATTTCAAAATTTGTCTTCTGGCCTTCTTCACAATTCCAAACCCCTTCAAAGGACTCTCACAATTTTCTTCTTCCTAAGCTCAAATTGTTCTCTCTCCTCTCAAAATTTGAATGCAGAAATGAACTACAAATAAATTTATCTATATCCATATCTATCCCTACATCTATTTCTTTGACTATACAGTATCCATAATTATATCTGGGGTTCTTGATCTTTTTTTTTTTTTGTATTATGGAGCCCTGTAGAAGCCCATGGACTCCTCGGAATGTTTTTAAATGTGTAAAATAAAATACCTGAGATTACAAAGGAAATAAATTATATTGAAATCTAGTTATCAAAATATTTTAAAGTAATTAACTCTAGGTTAAGATCCCCATTATTTGCAGTTATTTCTATATAATCTATCTTTCTTGATATCACAGCTATATAATCCATATTTATATGCAATGGTGTAGGGTGGGAACTGGTAAATTAAGGTCTAATATGCTTGTATTTATCCTTTCCGGGGGGGTATATAAAATATTGTTGTCTTATATATTTCCTTCCTGGTTCATATCCAACATAGAATGCCTGTTTCTAGACATGTATGACTGAGGAAATGGTACTATGCAATGATGGAGATTCTTCTAATTGGCCATGGCACCAGAACAGCCTGTCTCGTGAGATGCTGAGTTAGGTGAGTGTATATACAAAAGGTCTGATCTATCTCCTGGCCGCTTTTCTACTGTGAACTACTGGGTTGGGGAGGAATAATGGGCTTCATCCCTCTATGGCCACCAGGCATCTGTGAGCACATGGTGCTTGTTTCTTGTATGCCTCTTCTTTTCTTTTTTTAGGTGAATGAATACTTCAAGAGGGAATGACCAGGCAACTATGAGAGTTTGAGAGACCCTGAAATTCTTGAAAACTTCCCATAGTAGTGGCCACCACCGTGGCTGACAGGAAAATGTTCTTGCAGACAAATGTGAAAAGAAAGTCATCTCAGGAAAAAGACTACAGCAGCTTCAGAGATTATGGGTCTTTGTAAGAGAGAAAAACTGACTATTGGATCTAGCAAGGCAGTTACCTTCAGAGAACGAGAGAGAGCTATGTGGAGCTTCAGGAAAATTCCACGAAGGGAGAAAAAGACTTCCTAGACCAAGAGCTGTGAGGGACTTCTTTGCCATATGCATTCTGTCTCTCTATTTGTGCTTCATTGCCATTATGCTTTAAATGTAATCTCCCTTTCCCTAAGGACAAGGTGTCCCAAGTTTGGGAGATCATTTTGTAACCATTTGATACACCTTTTCTATAAACCTCTTTTTTGAAAGCTGATAGAGCCAGATTGATAATGTGGAACCCACTAATCCCACCCCCACTCCCCTAGCAGTTCAGGACTACCTCCTAGAACACTGAGATAAATAGTAGTTATTGCCCTCTGGGAACTCCAAACTACTAGTGTGAATCTAAATTGGAAAAGTGAGTCTAGAAGGTGTGCTACATCAATGTCCTTCTCTATGTCTATGTCTCTATGTCTGTGTTTATGTCAGCAGAATTGCATTGTGGATAAAAACAACAACTATCATTGAAGATTTGAATTTAAATCATGCCTCTGACACACAAAAGCTATATGCAATGGAGTAGGGTGGAAATTGGGCAAGTCACTTAACCTCTCTTTTCTAGGTAGTCCTACAAGATTATGAGTTGCAGAGACGATGCTGAACTGTATTGGTAGATGTAGTTTTCCTCATATGGGAGTGAAATATTGCTATAGATGCAAATCTATAGGTATTAACTTTTATTTAAACCAAGGTCTAAACTCATCTCTTTACATTTTGCATTCCTAGAAAGATAGGTAAATAGGGTAGGCAAAATGTGGTGACTAGGTGGTGCAATGGATAGAGTGCCTGGCCTGGGTCAGGACAATCTGAGTTCAAATTTGGCCACAGATACTTACTAGCTGTGTGATCCTTGGCAAGTCACTTAATCCTGCTTGCCTCAGTTTCCTCATTTGTAAAATTAACTGGGGAAGGAAATAGCAAACCATTCCCGTATCTTTGCCAAGAAAACCCCAAATGGGATCACAGAGTCAGACATGACCAAACAATAACAACATCAAAGCAAATAGGGTATATGTATAAATTACTGTGAAGGTTTAAAGGCCTACGGAGAAACTGTAGGTCTACAAAGTTATAAATAAGTACTTTTCATTATCCATAATTACCCTCTAAAAATCTTTAAAAGTAACTTTATGGAATATTCAATTCTAGATCCTTGAACTCTTGACAAAACAGAGTTCCCTTCAATATACTCTGCTTGACATTCATCCCCTAGGTTGGAGAAAAGGGAGAGAGGAAAGATGGAGGAAAGGAAGGTAGGAAGAAGGAGGGAGGTGGACCAGGCCCATGGGTAACATTCTCTTAGGAAGCCAATGGGACCCTTTGAAACTCTCCAGGAATTGAACTACTTGAGCTGGCTAAAATACCTTCATTCTCAATCCATTTTCTTTAATAATTTGTAAGGGAAGAGGTAGGTCTGTGATTTCACCAGCACAGGTCCTTCCTTCCTTTACTGTTAGACACCACAGTCCATCCATACCTTAGCAGGCAAGTTAAGGACGGTTTAGTGATGTTGGATTTCTGTATGAGTTAATGCTCTGGCTTTGGAGGCCAGGAGAGGAGAGAGGGGCTTTCACTGAGCACTACTTTTTTTGTTGTTTGGTTGGTGTTTTTGCTTTTTTGGAGGAGGAAGGTAGTCCAATTGGGGTTAAGTGACTTGCCCAAGGTCACACATATAGTTTTTTTGTGTGTTGAGTGTCTGAGGCCGGATTTGAATTCATGTCCTCCTGACTCCAGGGCTGGAGTCTGTTCACTACACCACCTAGCTGCCCACCTCCCCTGACCCATGTCAAAGAATACTTCTACACCAGCAGCAGATGTGGCAACCAGGGTGTAGTCTTCATCACCTGGGAAAACTGTTAGCTCTGCGCCAACCCTGAGAAGAAATGTGTATGCAGTTACATCAACTCTTTAGAGATGAGCTAGAGAGGAGAGTCTCCTTGACCTAGAAATCCAGCTTGCTGGCACCACAATGCATCCTTCACAAGGCTTTCAAGTTGACAGTCCTAAAGCCCAAGCCTGACTATGTCACAGCCCAATTGAAAAAACCTTCCAAGGCTCTCTGTTGCCTCTGGAATGAAGATCCAACTTCCTCTGGGATACTTAAGGCCTTTCACAACCTGGCATCAGCCTATTTCTCCAGGACAATTACATGTTTCACTCCCTCATGGGCACACCATATTCTTGCCATGCTGGCCTGCATACAAGCCACTTCCCACCTTTCCCCAGGCTGTCCCAAGCTCCTGGAACACTCTTCATGCTCATGCCCAGCTCTTGGAATTCTGAGCTCCCTTCAAGGTGCCTCTCAAATGCTGCGTCCTACATGAAGCTTTCTGTGATTCCTCCCCACCCACTTTAGTGCTTTCTCCTACCTTCCAAACTGCTTTGTACTTTTTTGTGTGTTTGGCTTGTATTTACTTATCTGTGAATTCAGAGTCTCTCTCCCCCAGGACCTGTGTAAACTCCTTGATGTGCAGAGATTTTTTGTATTTGGATCTCTAGCATCCAGAACAGTACCTGGTATATAGTAGATGCTTAATAACTACTGGGTGATTAATTTTTAAAAAAGAGTGATGTATTTGAAAAGAAAAAGAGAAAAGAATTATGGCAGAGAAGGATGTTGTATGTTTTAGAAAACACACCCACTTTGGAGTCAATAACTAGTAATTCTGGCTCCTGGAATCAGTAAAGATAAAACAAACTGGGGTCAAGAAGCATCAAAGGCTACTCCAATCAGCTTTTTAAAGACAAACAGTTGGGATAGGATTTGATGGCAGGGGGAGGTTCTCTGAGTAAGGAGCAGAGCAAGGCCAGGTGGCAATTTGCTTATCTGGAAAACTGTGGGGATGAGTCATGTTAAGTATGCCATCTGGTAGCCTCCTGGTGTTTATTAATTATTATAGATTACTGATACTAAGCTCAGTTGTTTCTACTTGGTAAAGCAGTGCAGGTGCTGTCAGTGGTCTCTGAATTTCAGTGTCCTGGGACCATGCCTGGGTTGCCCTTGCTTAGTTATGACTATGCTGTCACTCCCTTTGTGATCTCTCAAGGCTTTCCATTTTCTTATCTATAAAATGAAAGAGTTGTACTAGATGATCTCTAAGGTCTTTTTAGTTATAACTACTAGGATAAAATTAGCTATGGATGACATGTGAAAGAGCATCCTGTTTCACTGACCATCTGGAACCCCCCAAATGGAAAAATGCCACTTTTGCTTATCCTGAAGTCCTTAGGGGTCAAGGACGGAAAAGCCTCCACTGCCTCTAATTGGGTTCTCCTGGAGAGCTCTGAGACTTAAAAAAAAATTCCTGTTAAAAAGAGGGGAAAAAAAGCCCAGTGCTCTTCAGGCAGATTTTTTTAGGCTCTCGTTTTATGGGTTTTGGAGGATGATCTTGGCGTGGGCAGATGGGGAGAAATAGTGGTTACAGTCTTCAGAGGTTAATAATTCCTGGAAAATCTTCTGGCAAACATCACTGCCCTGAAATTTCACAGAAAAGGTTCATTTGACTGTGCCCAGGCTAAATGAGTTTTTTGTCTTTATGTCCTTCCCTCGTGGAATTATGAGTTTGCATGTTGCCTTTTACACAAAAGTGAGGAGCCTTTGCCAAAATATACAACACTTTTCTCTCCAGAATTCTTTCTTTATTTATTCTGGAGTTTGAAGACTTGCATTGGAGACATATCTTTTGCCAGCGATATTTCTCTGGGGCTATTTGCAAAGTTGTCCTCTCATTTTCAGACAGAGGTTAGCACTGAGCCACCATGCCCAAGTTGTATTCAAACATTTCTTAAGTTCCACTTCCACAGGTAAGCACGTAAGCACCATGGTATAAATCTGTGCCTCTATGCAGAATGATGGGATCTTCCTTTAATGCAAATGTCACTTTTTTGGGGACCAGGCTCCCTCCTCTTTCAGAACAGACGCCTGGCTCTGCTTGTTACAACCGAGGCCAAAATGATTTGCTGCTTTTTTTTTTTTCCAAACGCATGAGTCAGTTTTGAGGGATGGAATGGTTTGGGGTGGGTGCCTCAAGCCCCATCCAAAATACATACTCATCAGAAAGTCCTGTTTCCCATCCTTAGTTCAAGAGGCAGAGCAATTTAATCGAAAGAGCCAGCTCTGGTTTTGATATGTATTAGCCAAGCAATCTCAGACAAGTCCTTCACTTTACTGAGTCTCCTCACCCGTAAGGTGGAGATAATTCTTTTACTACATCCCTTACAGGGTTGCTGGTAGGGAACTGTGATGTAAATGGGAGTCATTTGCTTTTCTATTATTTTGTTGCTGTGCAGTCATGTCTGATTCTTTGTGAGCCCATTTGGGGTTTTCTCAGCAAAGATACTGGAGTGGTTTGCCATTCCCTCTCCAGACTATTTCACAGATGAGGAAACTGGAACAAACAGGATTAAGTGACTTGCCCAGGGTCACACTGCTAGTCAGTGTCTGAGGTCAGATTTGAACTCAGGTAGATGAGTCTTCCTGACTCCAGGCTCAGCACTAGGTGCACTATGGAGCCACCTAGCTGCCCCTTTATAGCACAGTGGAGTCAGAAAGACCCGAATTCAAGTACCTCCTCTGATATAGACTAGCTGTATAGCCAGCCCTGGGTAAGACCCTTAATTAGAATGCAGGAGGTGATCTCTAATATTATATGTTACAAATGGGTCATTGTTCTACCTGGGCTGGGCACTCCCCACACCAATGAAATGACAAGTCTGAACAACATTGACAACAACACATTTTTTATATATTATTCTCCTCTTTCTCTTATTCCCTCCTTTCCATTTTCTTTTTCATTCTCTTTCCACCCCTCTTCTTTCTCCTTGTTAATCATTTACAAAAAGTCCTCCACTGCCTCATTGTGTTTCTAGCACATAGTAGGCACTTATTAAATGTTTATTGATTTGACTTGACTTTGAAGGCTATGAGAGCATAAACTTTCCCAGCTTCTCAACAAACTGATGGTTTCACCCTTGGGCATGGTGCATCTGCAATTCTAAGACTAGCCCATCTATGTACACTGAGACTCCAGCAGAAAGTTGGTGACCAGAGAATGAATAGTCCACAGCTACTCTGGAAACTGTCTAGTAAAGGAAAGCAGGGCTGTATATTTGTCCAAAGAGAGGGGACCTATATGATGAAGTCACACATCTTCCTTTCCCCCTTCTCATTACTGTCTTTGCTAAAACTTCAAGAGTGCATATTTAACTTTGCCCCCTCCTACCCCCACTTCCCACCCTCACTCTTTCATGGCTGGTGCTGAAGGCAGTGGCAGGCTCTCAAGGAAGGGGACACTGGGAGAGTTAAGGTCGTGGGACTGTTAGGGTGTGACATGAATGCAGAATGGGGACCCTTGTGCCCACTTAGAAACACAGATTTTTAAATTTGGAAGATGATGCTCTTGTGCAACTCCCTCCTTTTTAGAAGAGACTGAGACCCTGAGAGGCATGACTTATATGACATTACACATAGCAGGTTAGCAGAACAGGGACTAGGAGCCCATGGCTCCTGACTCTCAGTCCCATGCCCTTTCCACCACACTACACAGAACAGGAGTTCAATGCCGAGAACAAAGACAATAAAGCTTCTTTAGAAACAGCAAAACAGAGCTTAGCCTTGCACGGGCCCTGATAAAGGCTTCCGTCCCCTCTGATTCCTGGGAACGGGCACTCTGATGAATGGGTGAGGAATACCAAAGGAGGAATCCTACATGGACTCCATTCAACAAGATACAGCCTCTTCTGCATGGCAGCCCAGGAAAGGGAGCTTTTTCCCAAAAGCCGTCCAAGTCACGGCCAAGCAATGAGCTGAATCAATGGCTCCAGACTCAGCACCAGAAAAAAGGACCCTGCTGTTCCCATGATCATGTGATGGACACCTCCACTCTGACAGAGACACAATTCCCTTTTGCTCCCCCCAAACAACCCCACCACTGAGCCAGTCTGTTACCACAGAGAGCAAAAGAGATGGTCCTTCCTGGCACACTTTTTAGGTGGCACATTCACATAGACTTTGGCATGATCTCCACCTCTCTCTCTCTCTCTCTCTCTCTCTCTCTCTCTCTCTCTCTCTCTCTCTCTCTCTCTCTCTCTGTCTCTTGCTCTCTCTCTCTCTCTCTCTCTCTCTCTCTCTTCCTCTCTCTCTTTCTCTCTCTCTCTCTCTCTCTCTCTCTCTCTCTCTCTCTCTCTCTCTACCTAGATTTCTTTCCTTTAATTATTAAACTCGTGAGGGAGCTCCCACCCTGAGAATAGCATGGATGTGTGATGTCCACAACTAGCACCCTTCTCCACAGACAGGAAATCAGAAAAGAATTCAGGTTATACTATTCAAATAGGTGATGCTAGGCTGGATCCTTCCATAGCTGTCATTATTCTTGTCTTTCTAATTCTTGTATTTGAGATGTGTGGACTCTGATGCAGCATGAGACCCTAAACACCAAGCCCCAACTGCCATATCCCCAGTTAACACAAAATAACATGAGTAAGTACATTAGAGTTGGTCTCTCCTCTATGCTCACTCTATTCATTTTCATCATAGGATTTTTCTCACCCGAACACCTAAGCTAGTTTCATATGATAGAAACCAGCCCCTTTCCATTACCTAGCTCTCTTAAGAACCTTACTCATTTCCGTCACTTAGGGCATTCCCAGGTTAGCAGGAACTTCCTGCTTTCTCTGCCTTCTTCCATTTCTATGGCCCATGGTACTCCATTCTCTCTCTAGGAAACTATCAGAACATTGTGGCATTTTAAAGTATGCCTTGTCAGTCAATGAAAAAGGATTTCTTGAATACCTACTTCGTGTGAGTCCCTGTGGTTGGCACTGGGAAAACAAAGACAAAAATGCCTGCTACCAAGGAGCTTACATTCTATCTGGTAAAATAGCACATGAACACACATGCAAACAATACAATGTATGTACCATTAAACACAATGTGATGTTTTTTTTTTTTTATTTTGAGGGGTGATGAAAGGAAGGTGCTCATAGCTGGGGTCAGGAAATATGAGGCAATCATTGAATTGAGCCTTAAAGGAAGCTGGGTTTCTGAGAAGTAGAGATGATGATTCTGGGAATGGGAGCCAGCCTGTGCAAAGGTATGAGATGGAATGTTGTATGTGTGGATGAGCAAGTGGGTGAGTTTGACTAGATTGTGGACTCCATGCAGGAGTCTGGAAAGGTAGGCTTGAATTGTTGCATAGAATTTTCTGATGGTTTGTTGCTTCAAGAATTTTCTTCTTTTTTGGAGGAAGCCAAAGGGACTCTGAAAACAAATGTGAGCAATCACTTTGGAAACATTGCTTTGAAACTGAATTCGAAGATAGCATCATGAATTGTGCCTCTCTACTTCTGATTTTATTAGTGCAAGTGGTATTAGAAAAACTCGGAGTTAATAGATTCCAGTCCCAGCTCTGAAACAACCTTAGTTTGGGGGTCTAGGGACTTACTGGGGGCAGAAGATGTAATCAGACTCTCTTGTCCATTTCCCCACCTTTTATCAGGAAATGCTTTTCTAAATGGGTGATTTTGTGTTAAGCCAATTGCATAGCAGAAAAATGAAAGACAGATCATAAATAAAACTTATGGATCTGGAGTCAAAATGTATTGTGGGCTATTAAAGTCACAAAAAGGACCAGGTCATGCATAGTGAGGGAAAAAAATGGCTACTGGTTTGATACTTCCAGCCCTTTCCTGTGTGAAAGGTACCTTTAGTTAGCCTGTGGGGTTTCCAACTTCTATACTCATCAGTGACCCTGCCCCAACCAAGCTCAATGTTGTAGATTCAGCTTGTAAGGATAAGAGCAGGAAGGTGACTTTTCATCTTTCCTTACATATACAGAAAAAGTCCTATCTTTGATATAGATCACTGTCTCTTATTGTTTCCCCTCATTTCTAAAATATGTACTTTGTGGGGATCAGGAAGAAAAGTTAAAATTTTAATTTAGCAATCCAAAGACAGAGAGAACAAGGAAATTATTGGACCATTTAACAGAAACAAGGCATTAAATTTATACAGAGCAAGCAGTTACTAGTTCTACTGAAAATAATTTAAAAAAAAACCCAGAAATACAAGTGTTAAGTAACTTTTTTTTGCAAAATTTCTCTCTCTACCCTAGCAATTACACATTGACAGTTCATAAATTAAGTCCTTTTGCTGTTACCGACATCGAGAGAGAGAGAGAGAGAGAGAGAGAGAGACAGAGAGAGAGAGAGAGAGGAAGAAAGAGAGAAAGAGAGAGAAAGTCTTGAAAAGGGCATTGGCTATTTCCATCAGGGTAAATGAAGACACCATTAATTTTCATAGAAAGCTGTGAAAATATGCATATATGTGTGTGTGTGTGTGTGTGTGTGTGTGTGTGTACACATATGTGTTTGCATGCTTTTGACCTAAAATGGATATCATGCTTTTTTATTCCAATTTTAATTTAGAAAATAAAATAATCATCTCTTAAAACTGTGGTCCTTCTCACAGGCCAGAGTTTTATTTTTCTTTTCTGTTGAGCAGGTGTCCACGAGCAAAACAGTTTCTCAGAAGGAAGAGAGAAAGTAGAGAGACACAGGAACTCTAACAAACAGATGGGGTTTTGAAGTACGTGTGTCTTCAATAATAAATCTATGCTTATAATAAAAGTATACTTGGGAAAGCAAAAGACACATTTATATATTACCTGAGAATGATATCTCACATTTCTACTTTGATTCGAAAATGAAGGAAAGCATTTTTTGGAGAGAATGGATAAGAACTCTGTCTATACAAGGTCATATCTATAGAAACAAAAGCTTCCTCAAAGCAAGGTCTGACACTGTCAGTCAATATTTATTAAGGGACAAAGGACAGGCCACACCCTCGAAGAGATCACAGTCTAATAATGGAGGAAGCAAGAAGAAAACACATATGTCCAAACAAGCTATAAGAAGACTAAACCATTCAATCAATAAACCCTTAATTAGTACTTTCTATGTTCTAGGCAATGTGTTAAGCACTAGGGATACAAATACAGAAAAGAAAGTCAATATTTTCCCTGAAGAACCTTTTCAACCTAATGAGGGAAAATAGCACATAAAAGGAAGCTTGAAAGAGAAGTGAGGAGTGAGAAGGTTCCAAAGTGTGGTAGAAAAATCTTAGAGGTTCCAAAGTAGTGCAGGCAAATGAGAAATTAGGTGTTCTGAGTTGGACTCTCTACTTAAATGGAGATTGGGAGTTCCTGGTTCCTCTCTTCAATCAGAGGGACTGAGAGTAGTGATGAGGTGGGGTACCAAGTTTGCTGAGATCTTGAAGGATAGCGAGGTTCTCCCTGTTGCTAAAATAAGGTGGCAAATGGTGGGAGTGATCTGAGGCTGAGACTGGGCTGGGAGCAATTGGCAATGTGATAAAGAGGCCCAGAACTCAAGGAAAAAGGACAGTATAGAGTTGAACTGATTCACCAAGGGGTCAAGATGGGAAAAAGAGGAGGGATGAGTGTAGGAGTGATGATCTAGGAGAGAACTGAGGGGTTGAGGTATTGGAGATCATAGTGTGGAGAAAGAGTGGAGTTTGGTAAGGGAAGGCAGAGAGGTGGAAAGAGAATAGATTTAGCAAATAATTGAGCTCATGTTATTTGTTAACATATAACTGTTTCTTAGACTGAAAAGGTATCTCCCAAAAGATGGAGGGAGATTTGTGTTTCCATTACTTAATAATTAGCAAAATGAAGGTCTCACATGAAAATGTTATGGATTTGTGTATACACACATATGGCATATTACATATGTATATACATACACATATGTACATGTTTATAATTTCATGTGGATCTGTGTGTATATTTGTGTAAACAAGAACCAGCTGCTGTGAAGAGGTCTTAAGTAAAGTGGCCAACTGAGTAACGAGACCCATTGATTGCTATCTTTGTCCCTGGTTCTGCTAAACAAATTTTTGAGTTTTAAAACATGTGAAAATATGTCTTGTTTAATACTTGAAAATGTAATTTTGGGCATGAAAGGACCTGGGAAATGTCAAATGTATAAAGATGATATATGATAGGGTGCCATAAAAGTCACACCTAATACAGATCTTTATTATCTGAATAAACTTGGACAATTTACTTAACTTCTTTGAGCCTCAGTTTCCCCAACTATAAAATGGAGATACTAATGATTACGCTACCTCTCACATAAAATTGTGGTGAGGAAAACAATTTGCAAATCTTAAATCAATGAGAACCATCGCTCAGTTCACTAAGGCAAAAGTCAACACATACTGCAGAGAGCCTGACTCCAATGGGATGGTCACTTTGTTCTAATGCCAAATGTACATTTGCCTAAAAGATTATTTTACAGAGAACTCACAAAAAAAGCATTCATATGGAGTTCAGAAGAAATGATATATGGACACTCAAAGTCTCTCTGAAGAACTTTGGAATCAATTATGAGACATGAGAGACACTAACATAGGATTGTCCAGCATGGCATGCCCACATCAGAGAAGGTGCTGGGCTTTATGAACAAAACAAGAGTTGTAGTAGCTCCAAAGAAACATGAGATGTGCAAATTTAGACATCTCCACTCAAAATGTTCATAGGTACTACTTGTGCCTGACCTGTGACAGAGCATTCCAATCTCATATTGGTGTAATCAGCCACAGCTGGACACACTGAATTCTGACCCTGATGTAGTAATGTCATTTTGATTCTCTTCAAGAACAAAGGACAACAAAAAGTGGGTCTTTATGAGTTGCTCTAATTGGGAAAAAAATCACCCCCTGGTGAATAGATTTTTGGGGGTCAGTCTTTTAGACATCCTTGCAGACTAGTTCTCAGATAGAAGATGCAGAGATAGGATATGCTCCTATCTGAAGCTATTCTACCTTGATTGAGCTTACCAGAGCCTATCCTCCCCTGATTCTGATTTCAAGAAACCCATGACACTTACATGTCATGATGAAGAATCAGCTCAAAGTTTTGGGGAAGAGCCATGGAATTGTCTTAATTAAATGCATTGGCCAATCCCCCTTCACTCCCCCACCTTGGAGATTTTATTGAACAGAGAAAGTCTGACAGCTTCTGGACCCTTGAACCTTACGAAAAGCATTCTAATGTCTATGGAGCGGATAGTACAGCCTGGATATACAGATAACTAAATGCACACTGAGCAGAAACATCTGTATCCAATATATAAAGAATTTGTCTTGAATACAAACAACAGAATGAGTATACCATGAGGGGTTGAGAGCAAATGAACATTTTCTGCGAAATTTCAGTGGCATGTAAGTTTACACAGGTTGCGTGTGGCTGATGGGAATCACAGCTGTTTGGCCCTGGGAACCTTCACTCCATATGATTTAGGAATCAATTGCAAACACTTTGTGTTTTCTCTTTTGAATAATTATAACAATGTTAACTCGCATTTATATAGCACTTTAAGTTTACTGTGAGAGAAGCAAACATTGCATGCTGGAATGAGCACTCAATTTGGACTCAAAGTATATGGGTTTAGATCTTGACTTAAATAATACTCATATGACTGTGAGAAGGTTATCTCTTCTCCATGGGCTCAATTTCCACATATGTAAAATGAAGAGTTTGAACTGTCAGATCTAGTGGATGGGCTGCCTAGTTTTGATAAATTATCTTTTTTTCTTTGTTTCTCTATTTTCCTTCCTTCCTTCCTCCCTTTCTCCCTTCCTTCCTTCGTTCCTTCCTTCCCTCTCTTCTCTCCTCTTTTTTCAGGGATGTTCAGTTGATGAGGGAAACAAAGGAGTATATACAGAAATGAAGTTACATAAAAATACCAATACAATTTTTAAAACAAAAGAATAATCATGTAACTCACAAAATGCAAAACATTTTATCTATAATACGGTGCTATTGATTGGGAATTTTTTATAAAAATTAAAATATTGGGTGGGTAGGAGTAATTAAAGAGTAGTAGTAATGATTATAACGACGATGATGATGAAGAGTTTGGTCTAAATGATTATTTGGGTACCTTCTAGTTCTAAATCCAAGGAACCTATAATCTTCTTTAAGGGCACACCCACACATACGCATACATATATAGATATACACACATGTATGAGTGTATATATGTAAACACAATAACCAATTATATACACATAGCACATGCATGCACAATATGCATATATATAATTAAATGTCGCCAAAATACACATAGAATTAAAAATACAAATATATATTTTATTATTTATAATCCATAATTATTCCATCAATGTATTATATTTTGTAATTATATGGTATATTATAAAGTTGTATATCTAAGTGTTTAATATATGACTACATAAAATATCATAATATAATATTATATGATACATATGACCACCACAACTCATCTAACTGGGTCTCTCTCTCTTTGTCCATAAACAGTGTGTATACACATATGCACATATTATGTATGTATATATCTCTAGATGTGTATATGTGTGTACATGTGTGTATATATGTATACGTGTATGTATATATATATTTGATATTGTGTGTCTGTGTATACATGCATGCATCTGACTCTGCCACTTATATAACACTTTTATGGAAAGGAGAAGGGAGAAAGCATTTATTAAGTACCACTGCATGCCATGAACTGTGCTAAATGCTTTGTAAATATCTCTTTTGATCACAACAACCTTGTGAATAGGTGTCGTTATCTCCATTTTACAGATGAGAAAACTGAGGCAAACAGAAGTTAAGCAACTTTTTCAGGATTACACAACTGGAACGTGTCTGAGCCCTGATTCCTGGTCTTGTCTTCCATCAACTGTGTCACCTAACTGCCAAATTGTACACAGCATGTCCGCCTAGACCTCGTTTTCCTCATTTGGCAAATAGAAGGGCATCCTGCCCCATCTCTGTCATGGAAATGGAAGCTGGTATTTAGGCCTTTCCAAAATTAGAAAGTAGGATTTCTGGAGAAAGATTCAGGGAATTTGGGATGATTTCATCTGAAAAAAAAAAGATGCTTGAAGCTATTTTTTATTTCGTGAAAAATGGTTTATATGGAAAGCAATCAAGAAATATGGCTTTAATCTGTGATAGAGTTAAAAGACCTTGGAACTGAAGGAAGTGAGTTTAGAAATGTGTTGCGATCCTGGTTGTCTATAAGACTTTAGGTAAATCAATTAAGTTATTTGAATTGCAGTGTTTTGTGATCTGTAAAGGGGTCTTGGCTTAGATGCTCTGTGAGGTCTTTGCATCTCTAAATCTCAAATATCATATAATTCTAATTGGACACTCAGACCAGCTTCCTGAGAGTTGGGCTGGTATCTCATTTTATCCGTCTATCTCAAGCACTCACCGTGGGGCTTGGTACATAGTAGGAACATAAGAATGTCTTGATGCAAATAAAGGCAATACTAAAAAGGCAAAAAAAATAGTGTCAAACAAAATTTAAATCAAAGATGGTGGGCAGCATGGCTACCAATCAATTCCAGTTAAAGAGTACATTCTTTCTTTTTCTTAATAAACATTCAGCTATGACATCATAGATTGCTGGATATCTCTATATCTAAATGTGTGTGTGTGTGTGTGTGTGTGTGTGTGTGTGTGTGTGTGTGTGTGTGTGTATTGTAGGGGATTTCTTTAGGCATTTGTTGAGAAGTATCTTGTATCAGAACAAAATATCCAAGTGATTACAAAATATTGACAGTTGGACTGAATAGCCAAGAGAATACTTAAAAAACACAGACTTAGTGAGGATTTGTGAGAGGTAAGGCACTAAAAAATGTACTTTAGAATAACTGAGTGATCATCTTTTCTTAAATTACCCCTTTTCCATCCCCCAAAATTCTTAATTCTAGAATTTTTCTTTTCATTTTTTTTCAGTTAACAAGCTCACTTTAATCAATCAAATATATATATATATTACCTAGTTCAGGGGAAAAAGGTCAGCTCCCTGAACTTCAGAGTATACAGACAGATCAAACAGACAGGCTTACAAACTGTCCAACCATTATCAATACCAAAATCACAGTTGCCAGAGAGGGAAGCATCAACATCTGGGTTTTCAAAGCCAGAGGGCTCACAACAGCTGCCCAGAGTCTCATCTGGTCAAATCACACAACACTTCTCAAAGTGAGCCCCCGAATTTTTATTTTCTATGATTTTCATCTTCAAGTGAGATAGAGATTTTCTTTAGAGTATGAAATTTAGTCCATTTCTAGAAAATTGCAGAATTGTTTTCATATTTCCTGGGTATTTGTAAGTTAAAAAACAATCCTACCTATACAACACAATATCCCATGCTCCCGATTCCAGTTACTTGTTGTTGTTTTAAGATTTCAGATTAAGGAAGTCACTTGAGAGAGGCATGAGTTATTCTCTTTCATAGAAACAGAGTCTCTATCAAAGTCATAGAATGAGTCAAGTAGATCTACTAGCAAATCAAATGGAATTTTAAAATTTGATAAGTAAAGGATATCATTTCAAAGCTAGATCAGACTTGAGAGATCATAGTCATAAAATTATTGTGTGTAATAGAATGTGGCTGAGCTGTAAGATAACTATGAATAATTATGAAGGAATGACTATGAATAATTCAGAGGAACAGGGGGAGACATATGAATTGATGCAAAGTTCAGTAAGCAAAAACAAAACATATGACTACAACAATGGAAATGGGAAGAATAACAATAATAAAAATAAGCTTCAAATTGAATGCTGTATAATTATAATGACCAAGTTTTGTCCTTTTGAACATTCAAGAAAATTCACTTCCCTCCCTTCTTTAAAAAAAAAAAAATACTTACTATTAATTTACAACATTCAGTTTCACAAGTTTTGAGTTCCAAATTTTCTCCCCCCTTTTCCTCCTCCTTCCATGGTGGCATATAATCTTATACAGGTTCTACAAATACCTTCACATTAAACATTAGTCAAGTTGTAAAGAAGAATTATAACTAATGGAATAAATAATGAGAAAAAAGAAACAGAACAAAACAAAGAGAAAAAAAAGAGCAAGTAGTTTACTTCAATCTGCATTCAGACTCCATAATTCTTTCTCTGGATGTGGATAGCCTTTTCCATCTTGAGTCCTTTGGTGTCCTTTTCTTCTTTTTAGAATGAAACTATGAGTTTGGAAAATTGGGTATGCCATCAGATTTTTTTGTTATTTCTTTAGGTTTTACTGAGTTCTCCCTTATCTTTATTTTATTCTTTGATACAAGGGATGGCTTTCATGGAAAAGGTTGGATATATTTGGAGATGAAGCTCATGTTAAGTTAAAAAAAATCAATAATTTAAAAATATCATCCTGGGTCAAAGATGTTTAAAAAGAGGAAATTCCTGTGTACACTTCAAGTTGTTTCCTTATTCATTTAGATTCTGGGGAAAGTTGGAAAATATATGCATAACACTTCCTTTTTTCTCCCCTCCCACCCATCTACCACTACAAACATGCCCCCTTTTTAGGGATCTATGATTCCATGTGGGAGCTCACTCTCCCTATATAGAATCATGATCTCACTTTATCATAATGTTAAAGAGTTGTCTGAGACTCAGAAAAGGTTAAGTAATCTGCTCATGGTCACACATCTAGTAAGAAAGTGCTAGTGGAAAGCTGACACCTCAAAAAATATGAGAAGGAATTTTTTATTGGAAGGTCAAAGAAAACAAAATGATCTCACATCAGATCTCTTGGAAAGATAAAGTTGCCTTCCAAGAGCAATTTTTGACCAAAGCTCTTTTTTTTCTTGTTTTTTTTTTTTTTTTTTTTTGGAGGGCAATTGGGGTTAAGTAACTTGTCCAAGGTCACACGGCTAGGTTTTTGTTTGTGTGTGCATTAAGTGTCTGAGGCCAGATCTGAACTCAGGTCCTTCTGACTCCAGGGCCGACTACTCACTGCGCCACCTAGCCACCCCAGACCAAAGCTCTTTTTGAAGTCCTAGTCATAATTCAGTTCAGTCAGGGAAGTGGTGTCCCTGCTGCTCTTAAACATGCATCACCTCTTGAAATTTTTCAGTGCTTATAGTGGTGTTATTATTCCCAATCATAATTATATGTGTGGTTCCTTGCAACTCCCAGCAGGTGGAATCATGTTATTTCCCCTCTTTTTTGATTGGGGTTCAGGGCAAAATTAGAACCAATAGTGATAGTGCACAGAGGAAGATTTTAAACTTGATTTTGATGGACAATTAAAATTGTTTAAAGGTGGAGAAGACTATTTTGAAAAGAAGGGATGTCTTTAAATGGAAGCTGATATGTCAAGGATGCTCTAGAGGAGATGCCTATGCAAGTACAAGTTGTACTAGATGACCCTGAGGTTCCTACTGTTTCTGAGATTCTGAGAATCTGAGCCTATAAGGCCCTCTAAAATCTGGCTCCAAACTCCCTTACTAACCTTATCTCACATTACATCCCAAAATCTGAGACCCAGCCAAACTGGATTATTCACAGACCCCATTCTCATACTGCCTCTGTGTATTCAAATTGGCCCAACTTGCCTGGACCAGTCAGCCAGCCACTATCCCAAATTTCCCTGCTGTCCAAATGACTTCATATACATTTGGCTCTCTGCCTGTCCTGGCCCATTTTCAAAACCTTCTGTAGCTAAATGCATTTGTCTCTTGTAAAAAAAAATAGCATGCTAAAATTCCCAAAGATCTAACATTGATCATGGATGCATTTATAATGAGTTTCCAAAATGCTTAGACACTTTTCATTTTTGCATTTACATCTTTGTTTTGTTCCAACACACATTGTAGGGATGGTGTGAAGTTTATTTTCTAGGAACTATTCAAATTGTAGTAGTTTTGGTATTTATTGATTCATTTGTTCATTCATTTGTTGAATAATTTAGATCAAAGCAAAGATTTTACAAAACTATAAACTTGCATCCTCCAAATGCTGACATTGCTCTAGAGTGACAGGAATTCTGTTATTAGAGGTCTACCATAGGATGATTTGGTTGGTTGGTTTTTGTCCTTCATTCTCAAAGAGGACCAGAATGACATCACAATGTTAGAGCAAAGTTAAGATGTGTCTGACTGTGACTGATCAGAACAATAGCTCAGAATACCATAGGTAGGCATAAATAATCTTTGTGAACATTTGAGGTGGATTCTCTAAATTTGTGCATCTCGCATTTCCTTTGAGATACTTCAATTCTGCTTTGCTTACAGACCACAGCACCTTCTCTGATGTGGGCATACCATCCTGGGCTATTCTGTGCCAGTGTCTCCCATGTCACAAATCAATTCCAAAGTTCTTAAGAGAGACCCTGAGAGTATCCTTGTATCAGTTCTTCTGACCACCATGTGAGCACTTGCCCTATGTAAGTTCTTTATAAAACAGTCTTTTAGGCAAGCTTACATTTGGCATTTAAACAATGTGGCCAGCCCTTCATCGCTGTGCTCTCTGAGGTAGAGTTTGAATGCTTGACAGTTTAGTTCAAGAAAGGACCTCAGTGTCTTGTATCTTATCCTGCCAGGTGCTCTTGATAATCTTCTTCAGACAATTCAAATGGAAACAATTCAGTTTTTGACCAATATAAATCACCTTTCCTCTACTGTGGTATGCACACTACTCCCTGTTAATGTTTGAATGAATACATGTAAAGAGGGGACAAGTTCTTGTGGGATGGGGCAGGGCATGGATGATAAAAGGAAGAGGAACCCAGATAATTCTTATTCTTATAAATAAACAAAAATCTAAGTAATGGATGGCTAGCAACATCCTCTTCCTTACTTAAATGTATTTCAAAGAATTAGAAAAAAATGAATCTTAGTGTAACCCAACCACTAAAGCCCATTTATATGAGACTTTGTCCTCATTGGAGGAATTCAATGACTCAAGCTACATAAGGGGCATGGGTGGATTTAGTGAGAAATGAAAAGCTGGAGAAGAGAGATTTGGTCTCGTCAGTCTCTTTTTGTTCGTCTTCTGGTTTCCAGCTTTGGGAGAGAACGTGAGCAATGTTGACCTTTCTCCAGGTTACTAATAGGAGACAAAACCCTGATAGATAAGTTTGATTTATTCAAATGGCCAACCAGTGGTTCCATTTCCATTTCCTAGCTATAAAATCATAGAAAATCTGATAAGGGAGGAAACTTAAATGGAACTTTTATTTTATCACAGGGGGATTGGGATCCATTGTGGGGAATTAGTATTTCTCCTAGTGCTAGAAGGTGTGGCTTAAAGGAACAGGTTCAAGATGTAAACCACTAGGTGGTCCTTGAAACTTACAATGTTATCTAATTTTAACTTTTGTACCTAACAGAATTAACATATACACAGCCTTTTCCTCCTAGAGCTTCTGGACTCCCTATTTTACATCTAAGCAGATAGGATATTTTAATAAAAATTACTCAGAATTGCCTTGACTCATGCTCTCTACCAACTTGGATTCCAAATCACCTCCCTTCTCGGTGTATCATTCCTTCCCTCCCACCACCACCCATCCCCAATTACTCATTCAACACATATACTAAAATGTTTTTACTATGGTGAAAATGAAAAGTAAAGTGTTATAGCACTGACATCATAGTGCCTTGAGTGAAACTGCTCTCACTATGGTAGAGTATGAATATTCAATCAATACCCTTAGCCTGTTTTCTATAATTTATCTTTGTATTCTCACAGTAGGGCAAATGACCGAAAGACATTTTTACAAAGCATTTTTGGTCTCAGGGTCTTCTTTTCCTTATATTCAATAGCATTCTTCCCCTATATTTGATATTCTAGTTGCTTTCCTCTGGATGGGCACCACCTTATCAATAACACATATGGAAGCCAAAAGTATCTTGACAAGTTAGGATCAAATAGGATATTGTCTGTTAGGCATTTAAATCGCTTTCCTAGCTTTCTAGTCTTTTTACACATTATTGCCCTCCACACATTCTACATTCTAACTATAATGCTCTACTTTCTGTTCCTTGCACATGACATTTTCCCATCACTGGGCCTCTGAGCAAAGTCTATCCCCTTGGTTATGTGTATGTATGAAGATGACAGAAGGGGTTGGGGTAATTATCTCCCCATGCTTGAATAATCTCACTCCTCCCCTCTTCCTCATAATAACCCTTACTTCTTTCTTCTTTTATTTATTTTTTTTTGGAGGGGTGAAGAAAAAGTGACTTGCCTAAGGTCACACAGCTAGTAATGTGTAGAGTGTCTGAGGCCGGATTTGATCTCAGGTCCTCCTGACTCCAGGGCAGGTGCTCTATTCACTGTACCACCTAGCTGCCTTCCTTTCTTATTTTAAATTCCGCCATCTGCAGGAGACGTATCCCTGTGTCCCATCTACTAGTACCTTGTCCTCCAAGGTTATCTTCTACCTATTCTTATAAATTTCTTATATATATGTAATTATTTACAAGTTGCTTCCTCCATAAGCAGAGACTATTTTTGCTGGTTTTTGCTTCTTCAGCACTTAACGTGGTGCCTGGCACATTTGTTATTGTTCAATCATATCTAACTCTTTGTGACTCCATAGACCATAGCACATCAATACCATCCATGGGGTTTTATAGGCAAATATATTGGAGTGGTTTTCCATTTCTTTTTTTTCAGATTTCAAATGCTTTATTAACTTCTGGTTTACATCATTCATTTCCATCAGATTTTGAGTTACAATTTTTCCCCATTTTCCCCCTACCCACCACCCCTGAATAGCACTCTCACAGAATATCCCCTCATCCAATCTGCTCTCTCCCATCTCTTCTCCCATACCCCCTTCGACTTTTCCAGTAGGGCAAGGTGAATCCTTGTGCCCCAATGCCTGCACATCTTATCTCCCAATTATATGCACAATAGTGTTAATGATTGTATTTATATATATATATATATATATATATATATATATATATATACATATATATATTTTTTAATTTAGTTTTAAAAGGAAGATAAGCAACTCAGTAAATACTGTATATATGTAGCTATGTAAAACATTACCATAGTAGATATATTGTAAAAGACTGACTATATTTCCCTCCCACCTATCCCACTTCCCACCTGGTCCACTCCCCACTTTGGTCCTGTCCCTTTTCAAAAGTGTGTGCTTCCAACTTCTCCCCCAGCCTGCCATCCCTTCCATTGACCCCCTTCACATCCCACTGCCCCCTACTCTCCTGCAGGGTGAGATATCCCATTTAGTATGTATTTCATTCTCTCCCTGAGCCAAATTCAATGAGAATATGGTTTTGCCTTTTTGCCTTCCTGATCTTCCCCTCCCTTGCAACCACTTGCTTCTTCTATATAAGATAGTTCACTCCATTCTGTCTCTCCTCATCTCTTCTCATTATATTCCTCTCTCACCTCTTAATTTCACCTTTTAAGTATCATCCCTTCCTATTAAATTTGACCTGTACCCTCTATCTATGTATAATGGAAGACATATATGCACACTTTCACATATGTATTCATATACCCATATACCCTTCTTCAATTATTTTCATACTGAGAAAAGTTTCATCAGTTAGAGTTGTCATTTTTCCCTGTAGGAATGTAAGTAGTTCAACTTTGATAAGTTCATAATGATTTCTTTTCCCAGTTTACCTTCTCAAGCATCTCTTGCTTCTTGTATCTGAATGGCAAATTTTCTATTCAACTCTTGTTTTTTCCTGAAGAATGCTTGAAAGTCCTCTATTCCACTCAATGACCATATTTTCCCCTGAAACATGATACTCAGTTTTGCGGGGTAGGTGATTCTTGGTTTTAATCCCAGATCCTTTGCCCTGCAGAATATCATATTCCATCCCTTCAATCCCTCAATGTAGAACCTGCCAGGTCCTGTGTTATCCTGATTGTGTTTCCACAATATTGAAATTGTTTCTTTCTGGCTGTTTGTAATATTCTCTCCTTGATCTGGGAATTCTGGAACCTGACTACAATATTCCTAGGAGTTTTCTTTTTAGGATCTTTTTTAGGAGGTGATAGGTAGATTCTTTCAACCTCTATTTTGCCCTCTGATTCTAAACATCAGGGCAATTTTCCTTGAGAATTTCTTGAAGGGTGATTTCTAGGTTCTTTCTTTGATCATGGTTTTCAAGTAGTCAAGTAATTTTAGATTGTCTCTCCTGGATCTATTTTCCAGGTCAGTGGTTTTTCCCATGAAATATTTCACATTGCCTTCTATTCTTTTATTTGTCTGGATCTGCTTAATAGCATCTTGATTTCTCATAAAATCACTAGCTTCCACTTGATCCAGTCTAATTCTGAAGGAATGATTCTCGTCAGTGAGTTTTGATATTCTTTTTCCATCTGGCAAATTTGGTCTTTAAGGCATTCTTCTCTTCATTGCCTTTTTGAGCCTCTTTTGCCATTTGAGTTAGTCTATTTTTTAAGATGTTATTTTCCTCAATTAGGCTGTTGACTCTCATTTCATACTTTTCTTGCGTCTTTCCCATTTCTCTTCCCCCACTTCTCTTATCTGTTTCTTAAGGTCCTCTATGGGCTGTAACCAGCTAGTGTTTTCATTTCATACAGGATTTCTGACCTCACAGTCCTCCTCCTGTTCTATGCTTTGATCCTCTTTGTCCCCAAAATAGGAGTCTAATGTTGAATTTTTTTTGTTTATTTTGTTTCCTTTGCCTAGGGATCTTGCCACTCAATTTTTTGACTTTTGGACTTGTTGCCACAGTAGGACTCTGCCACCAGCCAGGGGAGCTTCTGTCACAAATGCTAGGGTTTTCTCAACTGCCAGAGGTATTAGTTGGGTTGCCTCTCTGAAGCCTCCACACACTCTGGCAAGCTGGTCACACACCCCAAGACCTCCACCCCAGACTGCAATCCAGATCCAAGAAGGGCAAAGCAAGAGTGATTACCCCCCAGACTATTTGCTGGATCCCCCTACAGTTTGCAGGCCAGGAGCTGAATCTGCAAGGTGGCAATGTGGCCCAAGCTGCACCAGCTCCTCAGTGGCTTCTTGACCCCAGGGGCAAGAGGCCATGAATTCTCCCAACCAATCCCAAAATCCATAGGGCATTGACCTCTCACTTTGTCTTAGGCATCTCTGTGTTGATAATTCTGGAAATGCCACAGCTGCTGGTGTTTTGGGGTCCCTCCAGCCAGCTCCTCATCCAGCTACCCTGGGGTTAAAATCCCCGACTCACCTTTGCTTGGCTCCCAGAGCTCTGTCCTGGCCACTCCCTGATGGGCTGCTGAACTGTCCTCAGTGGGAGGTTAGCTTCTCTGTGTCATTTTGTGGGTTTTGGAGCTCCAGAGGTCATTCAGAGTCCCCCTTTTACATAATTTTGAAGCATTGTGGGCGAGAGCTCTGTGGAAGTGCTGTGTCTGCTCTGCCATCTTGACACTGCCTGTGGTTTGCCATTTCTGATCTCTATAAACCATCCCTTCCCCCACTCTCCTTGAACTTTCCCATATGATCAAGTCCCTGACATTTGCCTGAAACATCTACCTATTATAGGAATTCTCTCAACTGGTCTTTCATTGTGGCTGACTGACAGAGGGAAAGGAAAGTCATCCTATCCTGCTGTATCAAGCTAACCCTGTCCTGTAGAAACTGCCTCAACTCTTTGCCAGAATCCAGGCAAACTTGGTTGGTGATATAGCAGCTGACTGCCTTCAGGATCATCCATAGAAACCAACTTTTTTCTCCTCATCTCCAATGCAAATACAGAAGTGAATTGACTATTCAGTATTTCATAGATCCAAGAAAGTTCCTTTCAAAGTGACCTATGCTCCTTATCTTCTCCCTGTGCCATAAATGTGCCCAGGAGTCTGAGAGACAGTGAACAGGTGGAAAGGGTGGATGGTGGATGCCAATGCCACAAAACAACTGCACCTCATTTTCTAAGTGACACCAAAAATATAATGAGGGCTCATAACAAACTCTGACAGCTGCCCATTGTGTAACACCTTCTGAAGCTAGTGGGTTCCCCACTTGCTACCTAAAAGTACAGAAAAAATGTAGGTGGGAGAGGGGTGGGAATCAGTTCTGGACTGAAGTCGAAAACTGCTTCGGAAAAGGATAAAATATAGAGGAGAAAAGTAAGACTTAGAGATAAAGGGAATGACTTCCCAAGGTCCTAGAGCTAGCAGGTGGCAAAATCTACCTAGACTTAACAGCAGGACTTCTAATAATGCAATGCCCGGTCTTTCAGCTATACCAATGAGATTGTGTACATGGAAACATTTGCAAATTTGAAAGCTCTATATAAATATATTTTATTATCATCCTGTGCATCACACCATACTGCCATGCCATAGCTCTTTGTTGAGAAGACATACATCCCAAGGGAAGTCTGTGGTCTTCTCTCCTCTGCCAGGGGTTCTAAATTGTTAGGTGGTGATAGTTACAGAGGAAAACAGAGAAGAGGAAAGGCGGGGCGGGGGGAAGGGAATGGGATGTGTGGACAGCTATGTAGAAAGAAAGAAGGAAGAATCTATAGGTAAATGGATAAAAATAGAGTTAAAAATGCAGTTAGGGGATACTGGGCAAATTTAGGCATCTTTGTTTATTTTCTTTCAGCATCAGTTTGACTTTTCTCCCCCCGCCCCACACTCCTCCCCTGGTCAAATCTCTTCTCTTTATTCTCCTTCAAGTGCCAATCTTTATTCTAGGACAGACAAAAATTTTTGCAAGTCTGATTGCCTCCTCTGTTAAATGAGAATGACAACACTTGCATTATTTCCCTCCTGGGATCTTGGTGAGAAAAGAGCTTTGTAAATCCTCAAGTGTTATAGAAATTCAGGTTATTATTACTATTATCCCTTTGCATTTTGACTCTTCTTCCTACTGAGTTTGCAAACTCTAATTCAATATATTAATGTATATGATTCACCAACTAGTTAAAACACTCCCTCCCTCCTTCCTTTTCTCCCTGCTTCCACCTTCCATTTAAGTATTGGGACACTTCCCTCCCAAGTCCTTTCCATACTTGTGAATGTGTGATATAAATCTAGCACCCCCTTCGGCTGTCAAAGTTTCTGTTTTTTTTTTCCCTAGAAATGACGAAGACTAATTTATAAGCAACATTTTCCTGCAGCTCTCCCCACCAGTAATTATCACATCTGTCAGTTGACTACAGGGTTGTATTTCTGCAGTATAGTTAATTAAGCCAAATTGAATTTTTGTTAGCTAATTTTCTGAATAAAAGCTAAGGAAAGGAGCCATAAAAAACGAATTCAGGTCCTGGAGGAATACAGGTCAGGTTTAAAGAGAAAGAGGTCTGGAAGTCAACAATTAATCAGCTGGCAAAAGTCTAGAATTCCTTATGGAGAGTTAGCCCAACCTAGGAACTGAGCTTATGGGGGAAGTAAAAGAAAGAGTATAGAGATCCTGCCCTCAGGAACTTGCCTTTTAGAAAAGGAGGGGGTAAGATTTACATTAAAAAAAACTGTTTAGATTATGTCCAACAGCATTTTCTGGTACTACTAAATGCCACAGGAACTTAGAAGTCATTATAATCTTGCCTGGAGGAGATATGCCCTGAAGGATAGTTGGAATCTCCATAGATGGACTACAGGTTAAGAACTCCTACTCTAGAAGTCTACCAGTATGGGCAAATTCCTTTTAGGGCCCTTCTAATTCTGAGATTTGGTAATTCCTTATCTAATGAAATCAAGGTCATGGATAGCATTCCTATACCCTCCCAAAGGAATTCTCTCTGTTTTGGGCAGAGAGGGCCATCTTAGACAACCATGCTATTGGCACAAAAGGGTGACTGGGGGAAAATGCAGATGATTCAGTGTAAAATCGTTAATGCAAAGAGAGGGACACAAATAAAATTCTACTGACAAAAAGTAGATCTGTCATTTAAAAAAATAATTGAAAGTGTAAAATTTTTCTAAGATGCTGCATCTCCTGAAAAATAGGAAAAGATCATCTACTTCATTCTCTACCCCCATTCTTCTCTCTTCTCTCTCTCTCTCTCTCCCTCTCATGCCCCCCCCCCATATACTTGCTTGAAGACTCTATCTGCTGGTAGCATACTATGCTGGCTCATCCTGCTGTTTTCAGCACTGGACTAATTACTCTGTAGGGTATCTGGAGCATTCTGAGATTTCTTGATTCCTGGATAGAATCATTGTAATCCCATCTAGCCTTTGCACTGACCTGAAACCTAGTTTCTCCCTTTCCAAAGTTCTCTTCCCATCAGCTCCCCATGCCACAATCATCTAGTACTGTATGTATGCAATCTCAAGGAAAATGAAGTCTTGGCCATTTTCCCCAATAAGTGAATGTTTTCTAAGACCAAGCATTCTAAGGAAATTCAGCCTGTTTCTATCAGATGTGACCCAGTTACATGTAATACTATGTTATTTTCCACATGGGTACTTAAATGATAGCCCTACTCATATTGAAAAACAAAAACAAAAACATTTTAAGTTGACAAATGAGTCCTTCTAGGCTAGGATTCTCTGCTTAACTCAGCAAAGTATAGTTTGTGGGAGGGCAAAATGACTCTTTTCAGGTTAGCTGCTAAAAGTTAGAACATCCCTAAGGATTGAGAAGCATAGGAGTAAAACCAATATTGCATACCTAACAGAATTCTGAGATCACCAAAGGCTTTGATAGGCTACAATAATGGATTTAATTTTATAAAATACAATATAATAGGAAAAATGTGAATTTTAAATATTATAACAAATAAGTTGGCAGCTAGGTGGCACAGTGAGTAGAGTACTAGCCCTGGAGTCAGGAGCACCTGAGTTCCAATCTTGCTTCAGACACTTGATACTTACGAGCTGTATGACCTTGAGCAAGTCACTTAATCCCAATTGCCCTGCCTTCCCCCCACCATGCCACCCTCAAAAAGAATGTATTATAAATTATAACAAGTAGAATGGAAGAGGCACAGCTAGATAGCAGACCTGGTAAAAAAAGATCTAGGGATTTTAGTAGAACACAACTTTGATGTGAGTAAATAATGTGACATGATAGCCAGAAATTACAAATAGGATTGCAAAAAGGTATTTAGAAGAGCAGTGTACAGAAATAGGAAGGAAATAATACCACTGTAGCCTGCAATGGTCAGTCTAATATCTGACATATTTTGTTAAGTTCTGGTAACAACATCTTAGAAAGATGACAAACTGGAGAGCATGAAAAAGAGGACATAATGATAATGAAAGGACTGGAGACCACACACACACACACACACACACACACACACACACACACACGTGTGTGTGTGTGTATGTATGTGTGTATATGTATATATATATATATATATATTTCTCTATATATACACACATACATATCACATGCTCAATAACTTTACATTTTTTTCCCAAATGCTTTATTAACTTCTGGTTTACATCATTCATTCTGCCAGATTTTGAGTTACAATGTTTTCCCCATTTTTCCCCTACCCACAACAACAGAATAGCAGCCCCACAGGATATCCCCTCATCCAATCGGCTTTCTCCCATATCTTCTCCCATACCCCCTTCAACTTTGCCATTAGGGCAAGGTGAATCCCTGTGCCCCAATGCCTGCTCATCTTATCTCCCAGTTACATGTAAAATAGTATTAATAATAGCATATATATATATATATATATATATTTGAAACATTTAATTTTAAAACTTCAAATCCCAGATCCATTCCCTTCGTCCTTTGTCCCCCATTCCCACTGGGAAGATAAGCAATTCAATATATGTTGTACATGTATAGCTATGCAAAACATTACCATAGTAGATATATTGTAAAAGACTAACTATATTTCCCTCCCACCCCCACTTGGCCCATTCCCAACTTTGATCCTGTCCCTCTTCAAAAGTGGGGCCTCCAACCTCCTCCCCCAAGCCACATGCCTCCCCTCCTATCCTCCCCCCTCTCATCCCCCTTCCCCCTACTCTTCTGCAGGATGAGATATACCATTTAGTATGTATGTCACTCTCTCACTGAGCCAAATTCAATGAGAATATGGTTTTGCCTTTTTGCCTTCCTGTTCTTCCCCTCCCCTATGACTACTTCCCCTTGCCTCTTCTACGTGAGATAGTTTACCCCTGCCCCCGTCTCTCCCCATCTCCTCTTGTCACATTCCTCTCTCACCTCTTAACTTTACCCCTTAAGTATCATCCCTTCCCACCAAATTCAACCCATGCCCTCTATGCATGTATACCTGAAGACATATATATATACATATATATACATATATACATATATATACATATATACATATATATATATATATACATTCACATATGTATTCATATGCCCATATATCCTTCTTCAATTATTTTCATACTGAGAAAGGTTTCATCAGTCACAGTTATTGTTTTTCCATGTAGGAATGTAAATAGTTCAACTTTGATAAGTTCCTTTTGATTTCTTTTCCCTGATTACCTTCTCAGGCATCTCTTGCTTCTTGTGTCTGAATGTCAAATTTTCTATTCAACTCTGGTTTTTTCCTCAAGAATACTTAAAAGTCCTCTATTCCAATGAATGAACATATTTTTCCCTGAAACAAGATACTCAGTTTTGCTGGGTACGTAATTCCTAGTTTTAATCCCAGGTCCTTTGCCCTGCAGAATATCATATTCCATGCCCTTCAATCCCTCAATGTAGAAACTGCCAGGTCCTGTGCTATTCTGATTGTGTTTCCACAATATTGAAATTGTTTCTTCCTGGCTGCTTGTAGTATTTTCTCCTTTATCTGGGAATTCTGGAACCTGGCTATAATATTCCTAAGAGTTTTCTTTTTGGGATCTTTTTCAGGAGGTGATTGGTGGATTCTTTCAACCTCTATTTTGCCTCCTGATTCTAAAACATCGGGGCAATTTTTGTTGAGAATTTCTTGAAGGATGATATCTAGTTTCTTTCTTTGATCATGGCTTTCAGGTAGTCCAATAATTTTTAAGTTATCTCTCGTGGATCTATTTTCCAGGTCAGTGGTTTTTCCCATGAGATACTTCACATTGCTTTCTATTCTTTCAATTGCTTGGATCTTTTTAACAGCATCTTGATTTCTCATAAAGTCACTTGCTTCCATTTGCTCCAGTCTAATTCTGAAGAAATGAATCTCCTCAGTGAGCTTTTGAGATTCTTTTTCCATCTGGCAAATTTGACTTTTTAAGGCATTCTTCTCCTCATTGCCTTTTTGAGCCTCCTTTGCCACTTGAGTTAGTCTATTTTTTAAGATGTTATTTTCTTCAGTCAGGCTTTGACTCTCATTTCATACTTTTCCTGCATCCTTCTCATTTCTTTTCCCAATTTTTCCTTCACTTCTCTTATTTGGTTTTTAAAATCCTCCTTAAGGTCCTATTATGGTCTGTAACCTGCTTGCATTTTCATTTAGGGCTTTTGGTGCAGGTGACCTCACAGTCCTCCTCCTGTTCCATGTTTCAATCCTCTTTGCCCCCAAAATAAGGGTCTAATGTTGAATTTTTCTGTTTATTTTGTTTCTTTTGCCTAGACATGTTGCCACTTAATTACTTGACTTTTGGGCTTGTTGCCACAGTAGGACTCTGCCACCAGACAGGGGAGCTTCTCTCCCAAACGTTGGGGTCTTATCAACTGCTGGAGGTATTAGTTGGGTGCCCTCTCTCAAGTCCCCACACACTCTGGCAAGCTGGTCACACACTCCAAGACCTCCACCCCAGACTGCAATCCGGATCCAGGGACGTTAAAGCAAGAGCCATTACCCCCCACCCCCAGACTGATTGCCAGATCCCCCTACAGTTCGCTGGCCAAGAGCTGAAGGTGCAACTGAAGCTGCAAAATGGCATTTGTGCCTTGTCTCCTCAGCCACTTCTAGCACCCAGAGGAAGGGCCTGATGCGCTCCCAAATACTGGTCCCAAAGTCTATAGGGCATAAACTTCTCACTTTGTGTTGGAAATTCTGGAAAATTCAGAGCTGCTGGTGTTTTGGGGTCACTCTAGCTGGATGCTGGACTGGCTGCCCTGGGGCTAAAACCTCCTACTCATGTGGTCCTGGGCTTGGCCCCCAGAGTGCTGTGCTGGCTGTTCCCTGCCGGGCTGCTGGGCTGTTCTCAGTGGGAGTTTACCTTCCCTGTGTTGTTCTGTGGGTGCTGGAGCTCCAGAAGTTGTTCAGAGTCACCCTTTTACATGATTTTGAAGTGGTGTGGGCTGGAGTACCATGGAAGTCCTGTTTCTACTCCGCCATCTTGGTTCCATCCCCACCAGCTTTACATTTTTTAAAGACTGTCACATGGTGTGGTAATACCCTTCATCTTTTTCCATCACTTCCAACTACTCCACTTCCATGCAAATGCTCTGACAATCTCTAATCCTTATCTTTCATCATTCTATCTTTCTCTATGCTTTCCATCTTTAATCTTCCTAAACCTGTTCTTCCTAATCACTGTGACTTCTGGTCTCTCCACTTTCAGCACTGTCCCATGTCATTAACCTTACTCTGACTTTACATTGTTCCTTCCTCAATCTTAACCCTTTAGTTAACAGGTTCAACTTTATACTTTCCTTTACTCTTAAATCTCATGCTCCCTTATCATTTGCTTGTACCTTGTCAAAATTAAATTTACATTATTTGCACCCTTTACATCCTCTCCTACTCATAAACTGAAAATGTATATCATGTAATTTCAACTGATCCCATAGTAGAGTCAAATAGTGCTTTTTACTCCTCAATTTTCTATCTACTCCCCCACAGTAGTCATTTAAAAGCCTCCTTTTTTCCTCTATCCTCTTATACCACTTTCTTCTTCTACCCTCATAGCTAAGGGATTTACTTCCTAACTTTATTGAGAAAATGGGGGCCATTTACCATAAGTTCTATCTTTTCCTATATATATATATATATATAACAACATTTTTATCTCATCCTCCACTATCTCCTCTTTTACTTCAGTCTCTAAAGAAAAGGTATCCTCTCACCGGCAGTCTTTAATCCCATCCTCTCACATCTTCTTCAGCAATTGCCCTAACAAATATGTCTTCTCTCTCATCTTTAATCTTTCCCTTCCTACTAGCAAACTGACAATGCATGGTGCACAAATAGATTTATGGACACTTTGCAAACCCTGCATCTTCAGGTTCTCTAGAATTTCCTTGTGCTGACTTCACAGGCTTGCTCTGCCTCCCAGCATCTCCCTTCACCTTTTCACCTGTTAAATTGATACCTAATGTTTAAAGTGAAACCAAAATGCTAGCTCCTCCAGGAAATCTTTCCTGATTCCTTCCATCCCTCAGGTGAGATCACAGAAGAACATCACCATCCCCCTACCCCTGCCCCACACATCTCTAATGTATATATCATGAAATATTGTATGTTATAATAATCTGGGTTGGTAGCTGGTATATTACTCGACTATATAACCAATGAGAACAGAAACTATTATCTAAACTTTGTGCCTAGCCCTGTTCTTGGTGTTGACCTATACATGGTGAACACTTAATACCTAATATAGTGCCTGACCCCTGATAGATGCAGAACAAATGTTTGTTGTTTTAATGATTAATTGATTTTATACATGGTCACTAACATGATTTGAGTTGAGATTTCTGTTCCAGTTGGACCACATAAACTCTGAGCTCCCTTCCATCTCAGAGATTTTGTGAGTTAAATAGAACCAAACACTAAATTATGGGAAACAAATTTTGAGTACCATAGGTTATTTATTGGAGAGGGAGTGTCATGAGACATGGAATATCAAGAAAAACCTCCTTGGAAGATTTGGGGTTTCAAACTGGGCCAGTGAAGGGGTGAGATAAGATTATTGTCACAAAAAAAGATCACCTGGAATAGACAAAAAAATCTGGATTTGAGTTCCAGTACTGTCTCTGACATACACTAGCTGTGTGGTCCAAGAAAGTGATTTCCTTTCTTCTTGTTTTTTTACCTGTAAAATAAAATGGTATTTATGCCATAGACCTCATGAGGTTTTTGTGCAGAAAGTGCTTAAAACACTATATAAATGAAACTTGTTATTCTTATTAACATAAGCTGTTGGCACTATTAATAAAAAATTGATGCCAGGATTGGCTTGCCACCTATTTGCTGTGCCAACCTTCTTGGACAGTTTCTTGAAAGAAAAAATTTCCAAATAAAGGTCTA
This sequence comes from Gymnobelideus leadbeateri, assembly GCA_011680675.1. NCBI lineage: Eukaryota > Metazoa > Chordata > Mammalia > Diprotodontia > Petauridae > Gymnobelideus > Gymnobelideus leadbeateri. The sequence goes on from WOXC01002806.1 coordinate 41,830, forward strand.
CTACATTTTAAAGTTATGTTGAGAATGTCTTCCCATAAGCAGGGTATGCAATCAAATGCATGTTGATAGACCCAATGACTGGGTGACCCTCTATTGCCAGAGAGTGAAATTTGATAGAAAAGCCTAGGCAGGCAAAGAAAATACACCAAGATAGACAATAAGATTATTTTGTAAACCTTATGTGGAGGCAGCACTAATCTTGATACCTCTGATTTACTAGCATGCATTTGGATCCTATTATGTGAAATTAGAATGACATGTTGAAACATGGGCTGACTTCAAGATATCTCCAAATCCCAGAAATGGAGCATGTGCTCATTCAAAGTCTACTTGGCTCAGAGTTCAGAGGTGTGGCTTCATATTCCAGCTCTGTCACTAGCTGCATGGGTTATGGGTAAGCCACTTACCCACACTGAGCCTCAGTTTTCCTCCTCTGTAAAACAAGAATAACATTCGCTATCTGCCTGACATAGTTTTTGCTAAAAAAAAATAGTGCTATGTAAACCTGAAGGTTTACAGAAATGTGAGTGGTGAGTATAATCTTTGGGACAGAACCTTATTTTGGATAGAAAAGGCCCATATATACTTAAGGGATTCTTATTTCTTTGATTTACTGTCTCTATTTAGTTAATCAAGGAATTTTATCATTTGACACTACTCAAAAGTGCTGAAAACTCCTCTTTCAAACACATGGGCTCACATGATTCAAAACTCAGGAGATAATGAAAACAGATAGCATTTACAACTGATCTCATAAAAGAATACCAATCAGTAAGCAACTCTACCCCCAAGGGACCCTTAGAACCTCAGTGACTTATAGTACTTTCTTGTGTAATGTACCAACAGTGATCAATTGAGATTTGCTGTCCAACATCAGTTTTCTTCTCCATGTCTTCATAGGATCACCTCTTCCTTTGGGTCTTCATATCCCTGTGTCTTTGGTCACTACTTCCAACCTCTACCCTCTAATAACTCTCCTTCCTAAAGCTGACCTTAGTTTTCAGCAGGTAGTGATCTACTCTGCGCAAAGTCCTCTGCATTTCTATTATTCTCTAATCAGATTGCACATTATATTCTAAGGAGACCTGTTCTCTACCAACCATCCTAGAAACGGGTAACCTCTAGGTATGTTGCCAGATCAAATAAAACTCCTCTGCATTTCTTAAGTTCTCTTTTGCACATGGTCCCCACAACCCCAGCTACTCCCATGGATACATCTTCTCACACTTTTGGAACTATTGTTCTTGAGCCTTGAAAATTATTCTTCAGCTTCATCCTCATGCCAGCTGCTTCATGGAATTTTGGAAACAGAAAGGCTTTCTAAAAGCATCTATAATCTTACCCAAAACTGAACAGCACTTCCACCGGCATCTCTAAGTAGTGATCATTTAACCATAGCTGCAACTAGTCATTTTAGTGCCCAGGTCAAGCAACATGAATTGAGTTTTCAAGTTGCCTTTGTAATTCATGACAAGAAAACAAATAACTAAGATAAATTTAGTTGAGCAAGGTAAAACTAAGGTAGGATGGATAGTTTACAGGTGGACATATGAATAATGCCTCTGGATTAGTACCCTCTTATTTTAAATTCCAGGATCAGTTGTTTTTACACTGTTGAAAGAGGGCTCTTTTTTTTTCTCTAAATTGTGATGCTCTGGACCAAAGCTCTGGTCACTCAGTCCTATTTATGTCTGACTTCTATGCATCCAGACTCTCCTCAGAAACTTTTAGCAAAAATGTTTCATAAATGAAAGAGAACTGGGTTTGTAAATCTAAGGAATTTGGCTCAGATTTTGGCTCTGTCCCTTACTAGCTAACCACACCATGCTCATCTATAAAATTGAGATAATACTATTAGTAGAAACCACCTCATGAAGCTCCAATCTGGAAAAATATGAGGCAGCTAGGTGGCCAAGCAGAGTGCTAGACCTGGAGTCAGGAAGATCTTAGTTCAAATTCAGCCCTAGACACTTACCATCTCTGTTAACACTTAACCTCTATCTGCCTTCCTCATTTGTAAAATGAGGATGGTAATAGCACCTACCTCCTAGGGTTATTGTGAAGATAAAATGAGAAAATATTTATGAAGTACACCATATAAATGCTAGTGATGATGATTATGGTGGTGTTTATGTAAAATATTTTATGAATTATAGATTGCTTCATAAGTGTATAAATAAAGATGCTTACTTGACCCTATTGTTCTCTCATTCTTTTATCTTATGCTTCTTCCTTTCATAGTCAAAATTCTAGATAGTTGACTCCACTCATTGCTTCCATTTTTCCTCTTTTTATTCTACCTTTCATAATCTGGTTGAATCTTAAGGAAGCAGAGAAGGAGAAGTTTTTGAGGTCTTATGAATCTGACTTTAAATATAAATATGAAAATGCTTGTATTTACATATGAGGATATGAAGGATTCCAGAACTGTTTCAGGAACTTTCTTGACATGAAAAGTGCTGTCATTCAATTGACAAGTATTTATTAATAATCTACTGTGTACTAGGTACTGTGCTAAGCATTGAGGATGCAAAGAAGGGCAAAAACACTTTGGGGGGTGGGATGGGTGGGAGGGAATTATAAGCAGCCTTGTCCAATATATCTATTATGGTAATATTTTGCACAGCTATACATGTACAGCACATACTGAATTACTTATCTTCCCAGATGGAATGGGTGGCAAGGGAGGAAGGGAATGGATCTGAAATTTGAGGTCTCAAAATTAAATGTTTCAAATATATATATGTACATATATATATATATATATATATATATATATATATATATACATACTATTATCAATACTCTTTTGCATGTAATTGGGAGATAAGATGTGCAGGCATTGGAGTACAGAGATTCACCTTCCTCTAATGGAAAAGTCGAAGGGTGTATGGGAGAAGATATGGGAGAGGGCAAATTGGAGGAAGCAATATCTTATGGGACTGCCATTCTGGGATGGTGGGTAGGGGAAAAACGGGGAAAAATATGTAACTCAAAATCTGGCAGAAGTGAATGATGTAAAACAGAAGTTAATAAAGCATTTGTTTAATAATAAAAAAGAGGGGAAAAAAGAACCTTTGTTGGCAGCCATCCTGGGGATGCTAGGGTGCTTGTTGCTACAGGGATTCAATTTCCCTCAGGTGAAAAATAAGATATTTGTATTCAGTAATCTGATCACATTACAGAGGCAGAAGCATCAGATCTAGAATCAGGGGACCTGAATTTGAATCTTAGTTCTTCTATAACTTAGCTGTCCTTGGGCAAAATCACAGAATCCATTTGGCTTGATTTTCCTCACCTATAAAATCAGGACAGAGTACCTAAATCTCCAATCAATCTTAAGGATACTGGAGATCCCTAAAAGGTGGTGTGAGATACCTGAGCTTCAGGCAGTGGGAACCAGTGGTTACTGTTATGAAAAGGTGAGCCACTATTTCAGGGAAAAATTTATTTTTCTAACTACTTAAAAGCAATCCAGTCAGCTCTTTTTCTCACATTTATTTCTGAGTTCAAAACAATATTACTTTGAAGTGTCTGCCACCCATACAAAAATACATATATGGAGGTATATTATATATGTGTTTATATGTATATGTATATACATAGCACACACATGTATAACATCTATGCTATACTTATACCTATTTGTGTATACTTTATCCACTTGTTTGTTTGCTTTTTCCTCTAGAAGGTTAGGGCAAATTCTTTTCAGAATTTTTAGGACAGATTATCAAGTAGATAGGTGATGTAATGGATAGAGTGGTAGACCTTGAGTTAGGAAGATCTGAGTTCAAATCCAGCTTCAGACACTTGTTAGCTATCTATATGATGCTGGGCAATTCATTTAACCTCTGTCTACCTCAGTTTCCTTATCTGTAAAATGTGAATAATAATAACACCTACCTCCCAGGGTTGTTGTGAGGATCAAATGACATGACATTGGCAAAGTGCTTTTTCAACCCTAAAGTACTATACAGAGGCTCATTATGATGATCTCATCCAAGAGTCTCTGAGGTATTACAGGTTTTGATGCCACCATTACATCATTCACCAATGGCAGCATATGAAAAATTTCATCATCTATTAAGAATCCCTCTTTAACTTGAACTTTATTCTAGATTATTTAAACTACAAAGGCAAGCATATTTGGTCAGCATATGTGTCCCCTTTTTAATGCCTTCTCTGTCAAACAAGATTGTCTTTGCTGTTACATTCTCTAGGAAATTTATTTCTTTTTGATGTATGCATGGGAGAGCCTTAATTGAAAGAGAGCTTTTTAATTAGTATTTTGTTTCACAAAATCAAAGGCTTATTTTTAAATAGGATTTTAAAGGTACAATGGTATCCCGTGTTCTACATATCTTTTAGTCAATTGTGCAATGGTAAAGGTGTGATCTACTCTTCAATACCCCTTGTGAAAGCCTCTTTCATACTCAGACTCTTTCTGTACTCATACTCTTATTCATACATTTTGCCCAAGGATGCCCTCAATGAGATTGTATTAACATCATACAATTTTATATGGATGGCAAAGTAAGCATATAGATCAGTGGTTGTTAATGTTCTCTTCCTCATCTCATCTCTGACACTATCTGTGTGACACTGGGCTAGTTACTTAACTTTTTTATCTTTTAGTTTCTTCCTCTCTAAAATATGAAGGTTGGATTCAATAGCTTTTAAAGCTCCTTCCAGATCTAAATATATGATCCTGTGATTTTGGGGGTATTATTTTGGTCTGATATTTTCCTCCAAACCTTAGTATTTTTCACCTTTTATGATACCTTGTGAATTGATCTAATGTCCTCACAAGTGTGTTATCTCCAGCATTATCCCATCTATTACACTTGTTCTCATCTAAATGCTTTTCCTAATTTTTTTTGTTCTTTATTTGGGTCCTTTCAATCTCCTTTATAAAGTTATTCAGGATTCCGAAATTAAACTCTTAAAGAGCCTCTGCTTTCCTGGATAGTGAAATGGCAAAAAAATGTTATAAAACACTTCTCAATCTTTCAATCTTTCTCAATCTTTCTTTTTTGTTTGTCATCTTTCTTCCAGGTTGATCCTTAAATTTTACAAGGATAATTGCTCTTACCTGAGTTTCTCACCAAGCTTCCTTTAAATTAGTTTTACCCCCTTTTTAATTTCTTTCTCTTTTGTGAGGTGCTACTTTTAATAATCTTTTGACATAAGATTGTGTAAACATGGTTACATTCTAAACGGGTTCTTGTTAGCTGTGATATGTCTCCAGTTGGCAAATAAGTCAAGTATTTGTTGACTAAGATATGTTCTGGACTCTTGATCATTTCTTTATGGAAATGATTTATGTTGGCTAAACTTAAAAGTTGACGTTATTATAGTTGCTGGATCCTTTCTTCTGTTCATATTCCATTTTTTTTCAGTATAATGACTTGTTCTAGTACATCAGATTGGAGTTGTTTTAATTGCTTGACAGTCTTTTCTTATTTTGTTTCTTTCTTCCAGCTTCAAACTAATTTTGATAATTTCTCTAACAAGTTAAGAATCTGACTGCACACAGAAAACTGATTAAGGAATGACTCCCACATTGGTATCAAGTCATTCCCCATCTGTTAAACATAGCCAATTTCATTTTTGTGTGATGTGTTTTGGAGCTTGTCATGTCTAGCACCTTCTAATTCTTTTCTCAAGTATTCATGATTTATAGGTGTTAGATTTATGTGTAGTCTGCAAGTCTTTTGCCTCTCTCATTCCTTATTCCTGGTCCATATCTTCCAGCATCTTTTTCTCCATCCTCATTTCATCTCACCATTGCATTGATGTTACTGAAGTGTCAGGTGATTTAATTTGGAAAGTCCTACTCTAGTAGAATTTTTCTACCATGTCATCCTTCATAACAGATGTTGGTGCCTAACTTGTGTTTATTTTCATGGTGGTCTTTTCTGAGTACTTATCATGAACACTGTCCTATAAAGTGGGGAAGAGGAAGGCAACGGAAAAGCATTTTTATAGTACAGAAATACCTTTGAGAGACATCCTTATATTTAGTTGTAATTTGTTTTTGTCTTCTGGTTTTCTTTATAATTAGACCATCAAGATTAATACAGTTAAATTCTTCCAGTAGAGAGTATGCTTATTGATCTCAAGTGTCTTAATAAAAATTTTATTTTATTTATTTATTAATTTAAAAAATTTTTTGAGTTCCAAATTCTCTCTCTCCATCCCACCACTTTTCCATCCACCAAGAAGGCAAGCAGTATGATGTCAATTATATGTGTAGAATCATGCAAAACATTACCATATTAGTCATATTGCAGAAGAAAAAGAAAAAAATAAAGTGAGAAAATTATACTTCTATTTGCACTCAGAAATCCTAAGTTCTCTCTCTGGAGAGAGATTGCATTTTTTTTCCATGATGAGTCCTTTGGAATTGTCTTGGATCATGAATTTATCAGAGTGGCCAAGCCTTTAACAGTTGATCATCATTACAACGTTGTTGTTACTATGCACAATGATCTCCTGTTTTTTCTCATTTTACTTTGCATCAATTCATATTGTGTTAACATGTTTTTCTGAAACCATCCCCCTTGTCATTTCTTATAGCACAATAATACTTCATTAAAGTCATATGTCACAACTTGTTTATCTATTCATCAATTGATGAGCATCTCCTTGATTTCCTATTCTTTGCTACTACAAAAATAGTTGCTACAAATATTGTTGTACATATAGGCCTTTTTTCCTTTAAAAAAAATATTTAGCCTCTCAGGGAGGTGGGAGGGGAAGCAGAGAGGGAAGGAGGGATTGAAATTGGAACTCAAAACGTAAAAAAAAAAAACAGAAGGATTAAAAAATTTTGCTAGTAATTGAGGGAAAATAAAATATTTTTAAAAAAATCCCTTTATGATACAAGCCTAGTAGTGGTATTGTTGGATCAAAGGATATGCATAATTTCATAACTCTCTAGTCATAGATCTAAATCGTTTTCCAAAATGGCTGGACCAGTTCACTACTCCACAAATAGCTCATTAGTGTACCTATTTTCCATTGTCTCCTCCAGCATTTGTCATTTCTCTTGGGTGTGAGATAGTATCTCAGTTGGTTTAATTATCATTTCTCTAATCAATAGTGGTTTAGAGCATTTCTTCCCATATTACTGTAAATAGCTTTGATGTCTTCTTCTGATAACTGTCCATATCATATCATTTGGAGAACACTTTGTTCTTCAAAATGATTGAATCAGTTCACAATTCCACCAACTATGCATTAGTATTCCAATTTTCCCACATCTTCTCCAACATTTATCATTTTTTGTGTCATATGAATGAATCTAATAATTCAATCTAATAAGTGTGAGATGTCCCCTCAAAGTTACTTTAGTTTTCATTTCTCTAATCAATGGTGATTTAGACCATTTTTAATATGACTATATGTAACTTTAGTTTCTTAATCTGAAAATTGCCTGTTCATATCCTTTGACCATTTATCAATTGGGGAATTACTTGTATCTTTATAAATTTGACTCAGTATTATAGATAGTTTAGAAATGAGACCTTAATCAGTCACTGGCTGTTAAAAATATTTTCCAGCTTTCTACTTTTCTTCTAATCTTGGTTGCATTGATTTTCTTATGCCCAAACCTTTTAATTTAATGTAATCCAAACTATCCATTTTACATATCATAGTGTTCTCTATCTCTTGTTTGTTATAATTATTCCCTTCTTCATAGATCTGACAGGTAAACTATTTCTTGCTCTCCTAATTTGCTTATGGTATCACCCTTTACTTCCAAGTCATTGGACAGAATCTTTCAAGAAATTATTAAAGAAAATTGCCCTGGGGGCGGCTAGGTGGCTCAGTGAGTAGAGTGTCGGCCCTGGAGTCAGAAGGACCTGAGTTCGGATCCGGCCTCAGACATTTAACGCACACACAAACAAAAACCTAGCTGTGACCTTGGGCAAGTTACTTAACCCCAATTGCCCTCCAAAAAGCAAAAAAAAAAAAAAAAAAAAAAAGGAAAGAAAAGAAAAGAAAATTGCCCTGAAATCTTAGAAACAGAGATTGAGATAGTAATCGAAAGAATCCATTAATCATCTCCTGAAAGAGATCCCAAAATTAAAATTCCAAGGAATATTATAACCAAATTCCAGAAATCTCAGGTCAAGGAGAAAATGTTGAAAGCCAGGTGGAAAGAAATAACTGAAATATCAATAAGCTACCATCAGGATCACAAGGCAATTAGCAACTTCTCAGAAAAAGCTAAAGTTAAAAATAAATATTATTAAAAGGCATAAGGAAGGAAACTGCATCTTTCTAAAAGGTACCATAGAAAATGAAATAATTTCAGTACTAAAATATATATGTATCAAGTGGTATAGCATCCAAGTTTTAGAGAAGTCATGTGAGTTACAGGAGGAAATAGAATAGCAAAACTATACTAGTAGGGGACCTCAACCCTCCTCTCTCAGAACTAGATAAACCTAACCACAAAATAAGCAAGAAGGTAAGGAAGTGAATAAAATTGTATAAATGTTAAATATGATAGATCTCTGAAGAAAATTAAATGGGCATATAAAGGAATATACTTTTTTCTCAGTCATACTTTGCACATACACAAAAATTGATCATTTAGTAGGGCTTAAAAATCTTACAGTCCAATGCAGAAATATGAAATGCATCCTTTTCAGATCATTATTTAATGAAAATTACATGTAAGAAAGGACTGTGGAAAGACAGAGTAAAAAATTAATTGGAAATTAAATAATCTAATCCTAAAGAATGAGTCAAATGAGTGAGTCAAACAACAAATCATAGAAACAATCAATAACGCAATCCAAGAGAATGATAATAATGAGAGAACATACCATGATTTATGGGTTGCAGCCAAAGCAGCTCTTGGGGAAAATGTTATATTTCTTAATGCTTACATGAATAAAATAGAGAAATGCCAGGTGAGTTAATTGCTCATGCAACTAATAAATCTATAAAAATAACAAATTAAATATCTCAAATTAAATACAAAATTAAAAATTCTGAAAATCAAAAGAGGGATTAATAAAATTGAAAGTAAAAAAATTATTGAATTAATAAATAAAACTAAGAGCTTTTGGGGAATAAAACCAACAAAATAGATGAACTTTTGGTTAATTTGATTTTAAAAAAAGAAAGATGAAAACCAAATTACCATTATCATAAATGAAAAGGGTAAAGAGGAAATTAAAGCAATCATTAGGAAATATTCTGCCCCACTGTATCCCCCTAAATTTGACATTCAAAGTGAGAGGGATGAATATTTATGAAACTACAAATTGCCCAGATTAACAGAAGAAGAACTAAAATGCTTAAATAACCCCATTTTAGAAAAAGAAATTAAAGAAGTCATCAATGAACTATCTAAGAAAAAAATCTCCAAGGCAAGATAGATTTACAAGTGGTCTACCAAACATTTAAAAAACAATCAAAACCACTACCACATAAACTATTTGGGTAAATAGGTGGTGTGCTACCAAATTCTTTTTATGATGCAAATATGGTGCTGATACCTAAACCAGGAAGAGCCAAAACAGAGAAAGAAAATTATAGACCAATTAAAAGATGCAAAAACTTAAAATAAAATATTAGCAAACAGATTACAACAACCTAACATCTGTCATTTATAATAGGAATTCAAGGCTGGTTCAATAGTAGGAAAACTATCAGTATAATTGGCCATGTCAATAACAAAACTGTAAGAAATCATATGATTATCTCCATAGATGCAGAAAAAAAGCTTTTGTCAAAATACAACACCCATTCCTCTTAAAAACACTGGTGATCGTAGGAATAAATGAATAAGTAGTACTTATCTAAATCCACCAGCAAGCATTAAATGTAATGAGGACAAGTTAGAAGCTTTCCCAATAAGATCAGAGGTGAAACAAGGATGCCCCTTATCACCACTATTATTCAGTATTTAATAGAAATGTGACTTTAGCAATAAGAGAAGAAAAAAGAAATTAAAGGAAGTAGAATAGGCAAAGAGAAAATAAATCTTTCACTCTCTGCAGATGTTAGGATGGTATACTTAGAGAATCCTAGAGAATCCAGCAAAATGTACTTGAAATAATTAACAGCTTCAGCAAAGCTGCAGGATATTAACTAAATCCACATAAATCTTGAGCATTTCTTTATTTTGCTAACCATGCCCAACAGCTAGAGATGGAAAGGGAAACTCCATTTAATATAACTGTAGATAATATAAAATATCCGGGATTCCATCTGCCAAAACAAACCCAGGAATTATATGGACACAATTACAAAATACTTTTCTGTAGAAGGTCAGTACTGAGCAAGTCCAGTCATGGGTAGAGTCTGTGTCAGGATTTCCCTAGGCCCTGGTGATTGGCTCACCATCTTTCCTTGGTTAGCAAGGGAACAGGACATAGTTACCAAGAAGTGATTACCAAGAAGTGTTCGCATATGCATAAAATGGAATAAAGTACTAGGAGGTAAAATACCAGATGTAATCACTTTTGCTATTAGTATATAAGCCCTTACCCTCAGATAAATAAACAGACTGCCTCAACAGCTTCCCACCTGTCTCATGTCTCATCATTCCCACACTCTCATGTTTGGCCCATGCCCCTTTGGTGCAGGCATAACTTTTCACATGAATATGGTCTATTCTGAATAATTAGAAAAATATCAGTTGCTCATGGGTAGGCTGAGATAATATAATAAAATGAAAATTCTACCTGAATTAATTTATTTATACTGTGCCATACCAATAAAACTACCAAAAATTATTTTATAGAGCTAGAAAAATAACAACAGAATTCATCTGGAAGAGCAAATGGTCAAGAATATCAAGACAATTAATAAAAAAATACAAAGGAAAGTGGCCTAGCCATACCAGATCTAAAACTATATTATTGTAATAGTAATAAAATTTGAAGATCCCTTAGTATTGCTAAGCTAAGAGGTACTTAGCACCTAGTTTCAAATTAAGTATCAGTTAAAAAAAAAGAGAGAGAGAAGGTATGAACCCCTGTTGCTGACATAACAGGAAGGGGCTGAACAGGGAGGAGCTATACCGTATTTAAGGAAGAGCACAAGCTGGACAGTCAGAATTTCCTGGGGTAAGCATTATGGAGGCAGGGCAGCTGCTGATGGACTGAAGACTGAACTGAGAATTGAGAAGAACTGAGAAGAGGAATGAGAATTGAGAACCGAGACAGAATTTCTTAGAGCAAGCCACATGGAGGCTAGATAAAGTGATTTTGATTTTGAGAATTGAGCTTATGGTGCTGAGGACTTCCAAGGGGCAGCCAGAGATGCTGAGGATTTCCTAGGGCCATCCAGAACTGCTAAGGATTTCCAAGGGCCAGCTGGAGCTGCTGAAGAATGAGGAAGCATGACTGTGGTGCTGGTACTTTGTACAAATGTTGCTGTGACTTTGTTAATGAGCGGCCTTGTTAAGCCTTTTCTTCCCAGGAACAGAGACTGTGAAGGATTTGAGATGGACTTGACACTGTGAGCTTCAATGTGGAATAGGAACTGCACAAAGATCTGGACAAGGAACTGGGAGCTGTTTGCCTTTGAACCCAGGTAACAGTTTTGCGGATTCAGGTAGGAGCTACCTGCCTCAAGTCAAGATGAAAAGACTTCTCTGTGGATATTGAGTGTTGACTGATGAGATTGTGATTTACTTGTGAGCTAGGGCTGGATGACTTTTATACTTTCCACTATCCCTTAAGAGGGTACTGAGTAGTGACTGACAAATTGTAATTTAATTGCACCCCATGGGTGGAGGGCTTTGACTTTTGTACTTTGTGTCCCAGAAGGAGGCAAGCATCCTTAAGGATGATTGAATGATTGAATTACTAAATGATTGTGCTTTTTTTTAAACAAATGCTTTATTAACTTCAGTTTTACATCATTCATTTCTGCCAGATTTTGAGTTACAATTTTTTCCTCGCTTTTCCCCTACCCACCATCCCAGAATAGCAGTCCCAGAAGATATCGCTTCCTCCATCCTGATCATTCCCATATCTTCTCCCATACCCCCTTCAAATTTGGCATTAGAGCAAGGTGAATCTCTGTACCCCAATGCCTGCACATCTTATCTCCCAATTACATGAAAAAGTGTATTGATAATATATATATATCCATTCCACCCCCCACCTGGTCCATTCCCTACTTGATCCTGTCCCTCTTCTATAGTGGGTACTTCCAATCTCCCCTTCCCCCCAAGAATGCCCTCTCATCCATCATCCCCCCTCTCATCCCCCTTCCTCCTACTCTCCTGAAGGTTGAGATATCCCATTTAGTATGTATGTCATTCTCTTCCTGAACCAAATTCAATGAGAATGTGGTTTTGCCTTTTTGCCTTCCTATTCTTCCCCTCCCTTGCAGCCACTTCCCCTTGCTTCTTCTACATGAGATAGTTTACCCTACCCTGTCTCTCCCCATCTCCTCTTGCCACTTTCTTCTCTCACCTCATAAATTCACCCCTTAAATATCATCCCTTCCCAACAAATTCAACCTATGCCCTCTATCCATGTATAACTGTAAACATATATACACACATTCACTTATGCATTCCTATGACCATACACCCTGCTTCCATTATTTTCATACTGAAAAAGGTTTCATCAGTCACAGTTATTGTTTTTCTATGTAGGAATGTAAATATGTCAACTTTGATAAGTTCCTTTTGATTTCTTTTCCCTGATTACCTTCTCAGGCATCTCTTGCTTCTTGTGTCTGAATGTCAAATTTTCTATTCAACTCTGTTTTTTTCCTCAAGAATGCTTGAAAGTCCTCTATTCCACTGAATGACCATATTTTCCCCTGAAACAAAATACTCAGTTTTGCTGGGTAGGTGACCCTTGGGTTCAGACCCAGCTCTTTTGCCCTCTGGAATATCATATTCCATGCCCTTTGATCCTTCAGTGTAAAAGCTGCCAGGTCCTGTGCTATTCTGATTGTGTTTCCACAATATTGAAATTGTTTCTTCCTGGCTGCTTCTAGTATTTTCTCCTTGGTCTGGGGATTCTGGAACCTGGCTATAATATTCCTGGGAGTTTGCTTTTTGGGATCTTTTTCAGGAGGTAATAGGTGGATTCTTTCAACCTCTATTTTGCCCTCTGGATCTAAAACATCAGGGCAATTTTCCTTGAGAATTTATTGAAGGGTGATTTCTAGATTCTTTCTTTGATCATGGTTTTCAGGTAGTCCAATAATTTTTTAAATTGTCTCTCCTGGATCTATTTTCCAGGTCAGTGGTTTTTCCCATGAGATATTTCACATTGCCTTCTAATCTTTCATTTGTTTGGATCTGCTTAACAGCATCTTGATTTCTCATAAAGTCATTAGCTTCCACTTGCTCCAGTCTAACTCTGAAGGAATGATTCTCATCAGTGAGTTTTGAGATTCTTTCTCCATTTTGCAAATTTGGTCTTTAAGGCATTCTTCTCCTCATTGCCCTTTTGGGCCTCCTTTGCCATTTGAGTTAGTGTATTTTTTAAGGTGTTGTTTTCCTCAGTCAGACTGTTGACCCTCATTTCATACTTTTCCTGCATCCTTCTCATTTCTCTTCCCAATTTTCCTCCACTTCTCTTATTTGATTTTTGACACCCTTCTTAAGGTCCTCTATGGCCTGTAACCTGCTCATATTTTCCTTTGGGGCTTTTGGAGTAGGATTTCTGACCTCACAGTCCTCTTCCTGTTCCATGCTTCCATCCTCTTTGACCCCAAAATAGGAGTCTAATGTTTCATTTTTCTGTTTTTTTCCTTTGCACCTATCTATCTATCTATCTATCTATCTATCTATCTATCTATCTATATTCAACTATATATAGTTGTATAACAGTAGATGTCCTGGGTAAATCGCTGATTCACCCTCAGTTTGCCTTTCTTCTTCTGTAATAATGGTGATGATAATAATAGCACCAGACTCCCAGGGATTTTGTGAGGATCAAATGAGACTGTGTTTCTAAAGCCCTTTGCAAACTTTAAAGTGTTATGTAAATGGTAGCTATCATCATCACCATCATCATCACCACCATCATCATTATCATCATCATCATCACCATGACAAAACATTTCCCTCACAATAATCATTTGCATCAGTCAATCAAGTGCTACCAAGGCAGAGTAATGAAAAGATTCAAGGACTCTGGGACTAACCTATTAACCCTATAACCTGGGGCAACTTAATTAGCTTCCCTGTGCCTACATTTCCTTCTCTGTAAAATGAGGGTTTGGGGTGGCCTGGGGACTAAAGAATCTCTAAAATATCTTTTATTTTTAAATCTATAGTTCTATCATCCACATGTAATGGTTAAGGGGCTACAGGATTATTATCAAGGTGAAGTGACTTTCCCAAGCTCACACAGCTAGTTTCAGGTAGCAGGGCTTTGATTTATACTCAGGTTTCCCAATTCAAGTCTGGTATACTTTCTACCACAATGCACCATTTCTATAGTGGAGTTCATTTTTCTATATGGGATGAATCATAGTAGACATTCTGTAATTCTTGATTCAAGGGAAAACTAAAAAGAAACAAACAGGGAAATAAAACATCATGAGATCTGGGGAAACTGAGGTTACATAGAGATTGTTCTAGCACCCAAAAGATCAGGGAATAATGTGAATAACATCATATTTAGAACAAGGAGACATGGGTATGACTTTGATACTTAGGATGCATTATTCTGCATGTTTTCCCCAGATCTCATTTATTTTTTTTCCATTGGAAAAATGTATATGAAGATCTTGGGGTGTGGGTAGGGGTCAGGGTAGAGTTCTATCTCCAATTCCTATTACTTTGTAATTTAGTTTGTTTTTCCTGTTGTTTTCATTTGACTTTGAAAGTGGGGGGAATGGGGTGTGCCTAGAAGTTCCCAAGATTTTCTAAACCTGCTGTGCAGGCTTTATCTGACATTTTGGGTATAATATACCACCTATTACAGTAGTGTGTAAAGAACAATGGATTTGGGATCTGAAGGCTTCTTTGGAATCCACACTTTTGTTCTCTGTTAGCTGAATGAAGTTGGACAAGTCACTTACTTTTGTATCTTAGGATTATCTATAAAATTAGATATAACATATTTATAATTATATATGTGGGGACAGCTACGTGGTGCAGTGAATAAAGCACCATCTCTAAAGTCAGGAGGACCTGAGTTCAAATTTGGCCTCAGATACTTGACACTTAACTAGCTGTGTGACCTTGTGCTGTGGGCTGCTCAGTGTCCAGCACTAACCATGGTTGGTTGGAGACATGAATAAGAAATGATCAGACCACGTGGGTAGTTCAAGGAAGAACCATGAACTCCATTTATTGATTCTTAGGACAAGGTTTTTATAGAGCAATGATGAAAAAAAATACTCAAGTATTCTTATCATTATCTTCTCTGTCATATCCTGGAAGTAGCAAGTAGTATGGCAGTAAGGTTTTTGTTCTCTAGGTGCCAGAAAGTCTTAGGAAAAGTCAATTAACTCCTTTCATATTCAGTCACATTACAAAGGATACTCTCCAGAGCTGGCTTCAAGGCCAGAAACCAAAGCTGCATCATCAGGTACATCTGCATAGGAACTGACCACCTAAGAATTCGAATATTTTTATTTTGAACAACTAGTTTTGGGGCAGAGCCTATTGGTCTCAGAATTCAAATGACATCCTTATAAGTGTAACTGATAACAAAGAACTCAGGAGCTAACTTAGCAAAAATGTCGCATCTCAAAGAGCTCTTATATTAAAGTTCACTATTAGGATTTAATATCTGAGTCCTGAACCAGGCCTCTTTGGCTCCCCCCAACCTCGGGCAAGTCACTTAATCCCAATTGCCTTCCCTTCCCCCCTGAAAAAAAGAATACAATTACATATGTATACACATTCTATATTAGTATACATATACTATAATTACATATGTATACACATACTATATAGTATACACATACTATAATATATAATTACATATGATTTTCTCATGTATAAGAATAGGAGGATGGATGAGTTGATCTCTTCCAGATTTATCAGATTTACTATGCTTTTTTATTCAAAACCCTGATTCTAAGGTCTGACATTCTATATTTGATGATTCTAAGGCCCCTTCCATGCTTAACATTTTATTTTGTATCATCTCTAACATCCTTTCCAGCCCTTGATAATCTATGTTCTATGATCCCAAGGACTCTGTTTCATCTGTCATTCTATGCTCTATGGTTTTAAGGATCCCTTTAGTCCTAAATCTTATTATCCTATGAAATAATTGTCTCATGCAAATAAGCATCAAATATCATTATTTGATCTTTTTTTCATTAACTTTCAAGTGCTTCTTTTAGATGTTTTGCCAGGTAAATGGAATATCATGCTGAATGGGATTCATCTTTCCTTTCTCTGATGCTCCTCTCCCCTGCCTATGACTACATTTGATTTTGACTTTCAAAAATGAGAGGCTTGAGGACTCAGAAATAGACTCAGAGCAGAAATCTCCTGTTAGAATTGGGGGGGGGGGAGATTGTAGTGGAGAGCAAGAGGAGGAGAAAGAGCTGAGAGAGAGAGAGAGAGAGAGAGAGAGAGAGAGAGAGAGAGAGAGAGAGATGCTTACCCTGTTCTTGTTTGATTGTTCTCATGCTTGACCTCCCTCTGCCCACTCTGTGACTCATTAAAAGACATGTAAATTCAATTCTGGTTTCTGCCAAGGTGCAAACATGTTTTCACTCAGTGGCATGAAAATTAGAATTTAATTTCCTTTTTCAAAAATCTCCCTCCCTGAGGAACTTTGGATAGGATCTGGGGGAATCGAACTCATGGCTGAAAACAAATGTTCTGTAAAATGTTCATTTCAAAACCTGAAATAATGTGTTCTTTGCCAGAGTGAAACATGTGCCTGATTATCACCATTTATGGGGTTGTCTTGAACTTCTCTTCAAAAAGAAAAAAAAAAGTGGAAAGCACATTTTTTGCTGTCACCAAATAGATGCACATGTTGGTTTGGTGTTACTTCTCTAATGAAATGAGTGAATCTAGTCATACTCATGAGCCCTTATTTCAGGTGCTGGCAAAAAAGCACACCCCTTCATAGATCTGGGAAGAATTTGGTTTGGTCTGAAAATGTATGTGATTAGTATGTGACATCATATAACTGCATATGCTAGATGATGGGACTCAGTGGAATTGGGTTGTAATAGGTTTGGGATAGGGTTGTAATAACACAGCAGTTCTGTGGGCAAAGAACATATGTATCCAATTGGAGAATCACATTCAGAGTGTGATGCCTCCCAGGAAGGAATGTTGGGGGTCAAATGAGTCCAACTTCTATCTCAATCCATCAATCAAGCAAGCAATAGACATTTATTAAGTGCCTACTATGGGCCAAGCATTGTATTAAAAACGTTGTTATTGTTTAGGTGTGCCCAGTTCTTCATGACCCTATTTGGGGTTTTCTTGACAAAAATAGTGGAGTGGTTTGCCATTTCCTTCTCCAGCTCATTTTTACAGATGAGGAAATGGAGGCAAAAAAGATTAAGTGCCTTGCTTAGGGTCACACAGTTAGTAAGTATCTGAGGGCCGATTTGAATTCAGGAAGATGAGTCTTCCTGACTCCAAGTCCGGCACTCCATCCATGGTACCACCTAGCTGCCTCATGCTAAACACTAGGGATACAGAAAGAGGCAAAGGGCAACTGCTGCTCTCAAGAAGTTTACATCTAATAGTGGAGACACCATACAAAAAATATATATATATATATATATATATATATATATATATATATATATATATATATATATATATATATATATATATATACAAAGCAAGTTATATACAAGATAAATAGGAAACAAGTAACAGGGTGAAGGCACTGGAAGAGACTGGGGAAGGCTTCCCGTAGAAGGTAAAAATTTAGTTGGGACTTAAAGGAAACCAGGAGGTCAGTAATTGGAGTGGAGAAGGGAGAAAGTTCCAGGCATGAGGGAAAGCCAAAGGAAATGCCCAGAGTCCAGAGATGGAGCATCTTGTGCATGGAACAGGCAAGAGAACAGTGTCAGTGGATTGAAGAGTTTGTGGATTGAAGGGATGTGAGGTATAAGAAGACAAGAAAGGTAGAAAGTGCCTAGGTTATGAAGGACTTTGAATGCCAAACAATGTGTTGGATTTCCTGATTGAGGTGATAGGAAAACCATGGGATTTACTGGTATGTGTAGTGTGTGTGTGTGTGTGTGTGTGTGTGTTTAGATCTGTGCTTTAGAAAAATATACCTTTAGTGGCTGAATGAAGAATGGTTTGGAGTGGGGATAGACTTGAGACAGGCAGACCCACAGGTAGTCTATTGCAGTAATCCAGGTATGGGGTGACAAGAGCCTGTACTAGAGTAGTGATTGTGTTGGTCTTGGCCACAGCTTGGATATGGGGAGTGAGAGATAGTAAGGAATCCAGGATGACACCCAACTTGAAAATCTTCGGATTTGGGAGGATGCTACTGACCTCCCCAGTAATAGGGAAGAGAGGAAGAGAGGAATATTTGAGAGGGGGAGGTGGAATAATGATTTCCATTTTGGGCATTTTAGTTTTAGATGTCCTGTGGACATTCCATTTGAGATGTCTGAAAGGGAGTTGAGGATGTGACATTGGAGGTCCGCAGAGAGATTGGGACAGGATGATTTCAGAATCATCAGCATAGATATGGCAGTTAAATCCATGGGAGCTGGTGAGATCATCAACTGAACTGGTATAGAGGGAGAAGAGAGGAGGGCCCAGGACAAAACTCTGAGGGGTTCCTATGACTAGAGAGCATGATCAGGAAGAGGGTCCAGCAAGGGATGCAGACAAGGAATGCTCAAATAGGTAGAAGGAGAACCAGGAAGGAGTGGTATCCCAAAAATCTAGAGAGAAGGCCGTTTTAAGGAAGAAAGAATGATCAGTGATATCAGAGGCTGTAGGAGAATGAGGATCGAAAAAGTCCAGTGTAACATAGTGTATACATGTATACATCTCTACCCATGAGACAGCCAATTTCACCTTTGGACAGATCTAATTTTTAGGAAGTTTTTCCTTATATTAATCTCAATTCTGCCCTGGTGCAACTTTTATTCATTGCTTCTAAGATTATGCCACTCATTCCCCTTCATCCAATTTATCACATTCAATCCCACAAACATGTATTAAAAAATAAAATAAAATACTTTGAGCAAAGTGCTATATTCAGTGCTGTAGAAAGATTCCTAGATGCACAAGACATGGTCACAATTCCCCAAAAGTTTAAGGGTAACCAAATATCTACTAAAACTCCACTTCTCTGTGACTTGTTCTCCTAGGTCTGTGATTCAAATCAAGAATACTAAGTTTAATCTTCCATCCCACATGGGAATCCTCAAAATCATTTGCCCCTAAGATTAGGCTCCTTAAGCCTAACCATCTCAGGTATTTTAAGTTCCTCTCATATGCCGTTATGTTTGAATCTTTTCATATTCTTGGTTACTCTCCCTATAGATTTCAGAACCATAATTAGCCTGGAGGAAGGCCCAAGGATCACATTAAGTGAGGGGCATAATTCTTCTTTCCCCTATTCCCTTGAGGGGTGCTGGCCACACAACTCTTCCTATACCCTCCACCTAAAGTTTTATGATTGTCTGCTCTTCTTAGGTTCCCTTCCAGTATATAGGCTGCTTTGTGGACTTTGTAGGGCTTGCTCATTACAAGAGACACTTGGCCCACCTCAACATACTAAGCTAAATGAGAGCAGGGAATATGTCACATTCCTCTCTCTGAGGCCTCTGAGTGTTGAATATAGGACTCTGCAGGATAAGGATTTGGTGCACGTGCAGTAGATGGTTAAGCTAACAATCAATATGTATCATGCCAAACAATAATCCATGCCCCATCCTCCCCCAATGTATTGATAACTGATCTTTAAATAGTACTTTAAAGTTTGCAAAGTACTCTCTATACATGTATTGTCTCATTAGATGCTCATGATGGATCTATGAGGTATGTATTATTATTTCCCCTATTTTACATGTGAGGAAATTAGTTAAGTCATTGGTCCATGGTCACATGACCAGTAAGTGTCAGAGATAAGTTTTGAACCATGGTCTCTAATGACTCCAAGTCCAGTGATCTTTCTACTACATAGTGCTACTTCTCAGTATAGCATGGAGTGGAACTTCGGAGGGGGAGATAAAATCCATGCTCTACATCCAAATGAATAGTTGGAGAAGCATTTCCATTTCTTTCTGATTAAACCTGAAGCTTATTTACATTTTTATACTTGGTCCTGACCATGAGCTATTGTTAACAAATTTATGTTTTCCGCTCTTCTCATCTGGATAATTCAGAGTTGTTGGGAACCCCTTCATTTGCCGCCTTTCCACTCACTCTCACCTCTAGCCACTTCATTTCATCATTCTCCTCTTCTAGCCTCCCTTTCCATTTTGCCCTCCCTCTATTGGTAACAAATTCCCCATCTTAGATCACCCTCTCATGTTCCTTCCATCTTTTGGTGCTCAGTAAAACTTAGTCTTCTCCCACAGAGAACCCACCTGTTCACACCCTCTCTCTGACTGAATTTTCCATATCTCCATTTTCCATATCTCCTGACACACAGGGGCAGGAAAAAGAATTGGCATCCTTCTTGCCCATTATAGCCTTTGCCAGGCATTTCCTTTGCTCATAATCCTCAGCATCCACCTTTCCTTTAAAGTTTATTCAATCCTGTCCAGATCCTTGTTGCTTATTCTCTGTGGATTTTTAGATCTCTTTCCCACCTTCACAATAAATTCAGTGTTAGGCTCATGGATTTTTCCACTCTAAGCTTTGTCCACTTTGAATAATCTGCCCATCCAATAGCTCATCTTCCTCAATGCCCCATGAGCTCTATCTCTAATCTATCTGAATCATTCTTAGGAATGTTCCTAACTACAGACATGCTCTTCCCCACCTTTCAACTGAATATTTCTCAGGAGCTGGAATTCTTCATAATTATTTTATAGAATGTACTTCAATTGATTAGTGTCCTTGTTAAAACTTATCCTCTCAAACAAAATATCTATAATGTTGACATGGCTTGACCAAGGCAGGAGGGAATAACATTATTACCTACCTTTGTCTACAAACTCTGCTTTTCATTGCAGCCTAGGATGACATCAAGGACTTTTTGACTACCATATCACATTTTAACACTAATAGTCCACAAAAACTGTTTACTTCTTTTATTTTCTTCACAGAAATTTCTATCTAGTCATGTTTCCCATAATATAATTGTGAAGTTGAATTTTTGAACCCAAATATTAAGCGTTCCATTTAAACTTATTAAATCTAATATTATTTGTTTTGAACAAAAGTTTTGGCCTATCATATCTTTTTGCATCCTCATTCTTCCATCTAGTGTGTAAATGATTCCTCCAAACTTTGTACTTTCTGACAAACTAATGCTTTCAACTATGTCACTGATGATAAAAATTTGGAAGAGCAAATTGCAAAGATTAGATCCTTGGGTTCCTCCACTTGAGACTATTCTCCAGATTAAAATTAAAGTCATGATTTAAAGGGTCCAATAATTCAAATTGTCATTAATCGACCTAACTGTATCTTCATCTAGGATAGATTACATTCCTAGGTTAGCTTAATCATAAAGATATCACATTAAATGTTTTACTCAAGCCAAAGAGCTAGATGTCCTCCCTATTCTCTCTTTCCATTGAACTCTCTGGAGCCCTCCTCTTTTGATAATAAACCCCATCCCCTTCATCCTAGATCTTCTCTTCTCCAGGCTAACCATTTCCAGTTCCTTCTATACATTCTTATACATAGGATGTTTTGGTAAATTTGACAACTTGTCCTACAAAATTTGGGAAGTATTTTTATGTTTACTTTGAATTTTTCTTAAGTCTAGATGATCAACAAAACAGTAACTCAGGTCCTGGTTTGTGGCATTTGCTGATTTCTGAGGTGTAAATGTTCATGCTTATAAGTCAACAATAGGTTTTGTGGCTCCAGCACACCCTGATTTCTATTATAGTCAATGGTTCCCTGCCATCCAGGTCATACCTCCCCTCCTCCATGCACACACATACCATAGTTTCCAAGTCCTTCTTATAATATAATGTTAAGAAGTGAAAGTAATAGACTTAAGAACAGACTTTAATCTCTTGAAGTTTCTTAATTACTCCCAGAATTGCATTTGCATTCTCTTCAAGTAGGTGTCCTAGGGTTTACAGATGTAGAGGAAGGGAAAGAGAATGGATGAGCTATAATGGAGCTTGGCTTTTCTAGTTCCCTTCTCCTTCAAATGCATAATCCAATTCAAAACCAGCAAGAATTATCATGCTTGTTTTTCAGATGGGGAAACTGAGGCTCAGAAGAGTAAAGCAACTTGGTTGGGATCACACAGATAATAAATGAGAAAGCTCAGAGAGCTCAGCCAGTTTTCTTGACTGTTCAGTTGTCTTACCATTATGGCAGACTTTCACTCTACTGGAGATTGACAAGAACAATAAGAAAAAGCATGGGCTCTGAAGGATTATTTGTTGTAGAAAAATCTATGTAATAAAGCCAGTGGAGCCCCCATGGCTGTGGGCAATCCCCATGAAGTGAAAATAGCTTTGCTATGCAGACACCGCCCTTCTCAGGAATTTGTACTTCTTTCCTTTCCTGTGATTAGTTATGGCTTTTCTGTCATAATTTTTGAATTGTTTTTCTTTTTAGGAATGAATCCCTCTGGCCTAGGATGCATTTTTGCTAGAATACAGTTTTGTCAGAAGTCCAACAAATTCAGTAAAGCATGAAAAGTCTTTCTTCTACTCAAGTTTTCCTATTTTTCCATTCTATTTCATTTCCCGAAGCTCCTAAAGAGGATCTTTTCTGTCTGCCTTTTGTCTGTTCAGGAGGATTTTGGGATTCTGTCTTTCTCTTTACTTTAGTTTCCTCTCTTCTGTGCATTTCTTGATAACTACCTTTGAAGTTCTGTGCTATAAGGGACATAGTTGGCTCCCTTATCTGTTCCCTGATTATGAACAGAAGCAACCTATATGTATTGTGGCATACCAAATAGATTATCAAAGCATTACTTAAAGGTCTAGAAAAAAATTTTTAAAAATTCATCTTTAGGGGCAGAGCGAAGATGGCTGAGTAGAAACAGTACTTCCATGGCACTCACCCCCACACCACTTCCAAAACATGTAAAAGGTGGACTCTGGAGCTCCAGCACCCACAGAATGACACAGAGAAGCTAACCTCCCACTGAGGGCAGCCCAGTAGCCCTGCAGGGAGCGGCCAGCAAAGCACAGCTCAATGTTCTGGGAGCCAAGCCCAGGCTTGCTTGAGCCTCAGTTTTAGGCCCAGGGTGGCCAGGCCAGCAGCCAGCTGGAGGGACTCTAGAACACCAGCAGCTGTGGCGATTTGAGAATTATCAACACAGATATGCCTAGGACAAAGTGAGAGGTTAGTGCCCTTTGGACTTTGGGAACAGTATTTGGGGAAAGCGTCGGCTTCTTCCCCTGGGGGCGAGACACCACTGAGGAGACACTACATAGATGCCATTTTGCAACTTCAGTGGCAACTTTAGCTCCTGGTCTGCAAAATGTAGGGAGATCGAGCAATTAGTCTTGGGTGGTAATCACACTTGCTTTAACCTCCCAGGATCTGGTTTGTGGTCTGGGGGTGGGGGTGTTTGTGGGTGGGTATCAAGCTTGCTGGAGCGTGTGGAGGCTTCACAGAGGCCACCCAACTAATACCTCTGAAAGTTGTGACGACCCCAACATTTAGGACAGAAGCTTCCCTGCCTGGTGGCAGAGTCATACTGTGGCAACAAGCCCAAAAAGTCAAGTAATGAAGTGGCAACATGCCTAGGCAAAGGAAACAAAATAAACAGAAAAAAAATCAATATTAGACTACTATTTTGGGGACAAAGAGGATCGAAGCAGGGAACAGGAGGAGGGCTGTGAGGTCAGAAATGCTGCACCAAAAGCCCCAAATGAAAATATGAGTGGGATACAGGCCATAGGGGACCTTAAGAAGGATTTAAAAAAAAACAAATAAGAGAACTGGAGGAAAAATTGGGAAGAGAAATGAGAAGGATGCAGGAAAAGTATGAAATGAGATTCAACAGCCTGACTGAGGAAAATAACACTTTAAAAAATAGACTAACTCAAATGGCAAAGGAGGCCCAAAAAGGCAATGAGGAGAAGAATGCCTTAAAAATCCAACTTTGCCAGATGGAAAAAGAATCTCAAAAGCTCACTGAGGAGATTCATTCCTTCAGAGTTAGACTGGAGCAAATGGAAGCTAGTGACTTTATGAGAAATCAAGATGCTGTTAAACAGATCCAAACAAATGAAAAAAATAGAAGGCAATGTGAAATATTTCATGGGAAAAGCCACTGACCTAGAAAATAGATGCAGGAGAGATAATTTAAAAATTATTGGACTACCTGAAAGCCATGATCAAAGAAATAACCTAGAAATCATTCTTCAAGAAATTCTCAAGGAAAATTGCCCTGATGTTTTAGACCTAGAGGGGGAAAATAGAGGTTGAAAGAATCCACAGATCACCTCCTGAAAAAAATCCCCAAAAGAAAACTCCTAGGAATATTATAGCCAGGTTCAATAATTCCCAGATCAAGGAGAAAATACTACAAGCAGCTAGGAAGAAACAATTTCAATATTGTGGAAACACAATCAGAATAGCACAGGACCTGGCAGGTCCTACACTGACGGATTGAAGGACATGGAATATGATTTTCCAGAGGGAAAAAGAGCTGGGATTAAAACCAAGGGTCACCTACCCAGCAAAACTGAGTATTTTGTTTCAGGGGAAAATATGGTCATTCAGTGGAATAGAGGACATTCAAGCATTCTTGAGGAAAAAAACAGATTTGAATAGAAAATTTGACATTCAGACACAAGAAGTAAGAGAGGCTTAAGAAGGTAATCAGGGAAAAGAAATCAAAAGGAACTTATCAAAGTTGAACTGTTTACATTCCTACATGGAAAAACAATAACTGTGACTGATGAAACCTTTCTCAGTATGAATATAATTGAAAAAGGATATATGGGCATATGAATACATATGTGAATATGAGTATATATGTTTACAGGTATACATGGATAGAGAGCACAGGTTGAATTTGTTGGGAAGGGATGATACTTAAGGGGTGAAGTTAAGAGGTGAGAGAGAAATGTGGCAAGAGGAGATGGGGAGAGACAGGGTAGGGTAAACTATCTCATGTAGAAGAGGCAAGTGGACGTGGTTGCAGGGGAGGGGAAAACAGGAAGGGAAAAAGGCAAAACCATATTCTCATTGAATTTGGCTCAGGGAGAGAATGACATACATACTAAATGGTATATCTCACTCTGCAGGAGAGTAGGGGGAAGGGGGATGAGAGGGGGGATGATGGAGGGGAGGGCATGCTGGGGGGAGGGGAGATTGGAAGTACCCACTTTCGAAGAGGGACAGGATCAAACTAGGGAATGGACCAGGTGAGGGGTGGGATGGGTGGGAGGGAAATATAGCAGTCTTTCACAATATATTTACTATGGTAATGTTTTGCATAGCTTTATTACGTATAACACATGCTGAATTGCTTATCTTCCCAAAGGGAGTGGGTGACAAGGCAGGAAGGGAATGGATCTGAAATTTGAAGCTTTAAAATTAAATGTTTCAAATATATGTAAATACTATTATTTTTTTAAAGTAATTGGTGTTAAGTAACTTGCCCAAGGTCACACGGCTAGGTTTTTGTTTGTGTGGGTTTAAGTGTCTGAGTCCAGATCCGAACTCAGGTCCTTCTGACTCCAGGGCCGGCGCTCTACTCACTGCGCCACCTAGCCGCCCCTGTAAATACTATTATTAATACTGCTTTCCATGTAATTGAGAGATAAGATGTGAAGGCATTGGGGCACAGAGATTCACCTTGCCCTCTTGGCAAAGTTGAAGGGGGTATGGGAGAAGATACAGGAGAGAGCAGATTGGATGAGGGGATATCTTGTGGGACTGCTATTCTGGGGTGGTCGGTAGGGGAAAAATGGGCATAAAATTGTAACTCAAAATCTGGCGGAAAAGAACGATCTAAACCAGAAGTTAATAAAGCTTTTGTTCAATAAAAATATTCATCTTCAGGAATAAAAAGTCAAGGATTTCAAAGGAAGTAATGAAAAGAAGTAGAAATGAAGAGGTCTTAGTAGACCTCAGACTAAACTAGAAGGAAGAAATAATTTGGTACTGGTTTAAAAAATAGAAAATTTGATCAATGAAGCAGATTAGCTCTATTATCCAGAAAGAATTGGACATGGTAGTTTACTGTTTGATAAAACCAAGCATTCCAGCTATTGGAATTAAGGACTTACTATTAAAGGAGAAGGGAAAGAGAAGCCTTTCGAAACTCTGGATAAAGGAAGAGTACTTAAACAAATACTGGTAAGAGAGGATCATGGAATAGAAAATGGACAAGTTTTTGTTATAGAGAAGTGAAAAGATTTTGCATAAACAAAACCAATGAATTTAGGATTACAAGGAAGTCTATTAACTGGAGAAAATCTTTGCAGTAAAATTTTCTGGTAAAGATCTCATATCTTAGCTAAATAAGGAACTCATTGAAATTTATAAAAATAAGAGTTCTTATAGTTAAAAGTGGGCAAAAGGTCACAGAATGTGAATAGACTGCTCTCAAAAGGAGAAATGAAAGCTATCAAGAGATGCATGAAATAATGTCCCCCCAATAAAACTAAGTAAAATATAAATTAAAGCAACCCTATGTTTCTACCTTATACCTATCATCTGGACAGATAGGACAAAAAAAGGAAAATGACAGTTATTAGGGGAAATATGAAAGGTCAGCAATATGATTATAATGTAGGGATTCATTCCTCAATATATAAAATTATAGATTTGTGAATTTATACAGTCATTTAAAATTTAATCTTCTTTTTTTAGTTCCAAATCCTTCCCTCCCTCCCCACTCTTAAGAAGATAAGAAATTTGACAAAATTTATACATGTGTAGTCATGCAAAATGCATTTCCATGCAAAACATGCTTATACAGTCATTTTTGAAAGCATTTTGGAACTATACCCTGAAAGCCACTAAACTGTGGATAGCCTAGAGATATTACTGCTAGTAATAAGCATATACTCCAAAGTTGTAAAAGAGGAAAAGAACCAGTATGTACAAAAATATTCACAGCAGTCTTATTATGGCATAGACCTGGTTAACTAAGAGGGTACCCATTAGCTGAAAAATGTTTGGACAAATTATGTTACATGTATAAGAGAATATTATTGTAAGAAATGGCACAAGGGATGGATTCAGAGAAACCTGGTAAGATTCTTGTCAACTGATAGAGAGGGAAGGTAATCTGAACCAGGAGGACAATATACAGTGACAATGACATTGTAAAGGAAAACAACTATGAAAGGCTGATCAGTGAAAGGACCAATCGTGACTCTGGGAAACTGATGGTGAATCATATATCCCATCTTCTGGCAAAGAGCCTATAATGTATAATGAGGTATACATTTTCAGACATTGCCAACATGAGTATTTCTTTTTCTTTTATTTATTTATTTTTAGTTTTCAGCATTCATTTCCACAAGATTTTGAGTTCCAAATTTCCCCCCTTCCCCTACCTCTCACCCCAAGATGGTAAGCATACCAAGTATCCCTTCCTCCAGTGTGCCCTCTCTTCTATAATCCCCCTACTCCTTACCCCTGTACCCCTTACTCTCTTGTAGGCAAGATGGACTTCTATACCCCATTGTCTGTATATCTTATTTGCCAGTTGCATTTATAAACACTTTTTAACATTTATTTTTAAAACTCTGAGTTCCAGATTCTCTCTCTTCTTCCCTCCTCACCCATTGAGAAGACAAGCAATTAAATATAGGTTATACATGTGTAGTTAATGCAAAACATTCCCATAGTAGTCATGCTGTGAAAGACTAACTCTTTTTCTCTCTATCCTATCCAACTCCCCATTTATTCTATTTTCTCCTTCGACTCTGTCCCTTTTCAAAAGTGTTTGGTTCGAACTACTCTCTCCACCAATCTGCCTGCCTTTATTTAGTCTAATGCTTTCATTTTATCAATGAAGAAACTGAGGAACAGAGAAGTTAAATGGCTTATCCATGGTCACAAAGTAAATGGCAATTTGGGATTTGAAATGAAGTCTTCTGACTCCAAATTCAGGCTCTTTCCAAAGCATTATGTGGCTTATCTTGACTTGATTTCTACTGGTTCTAAATACCTATACTATTATTATGACTATTTTTGTCCTGTTACTGATTAGCAAATCCCAATGGGTGTTGGCCCCTCTCAGTTCTCCTACTTTAATCTTGAGATAATATGTCAATGAAAACATATTATGAAAATAAACTTACCAAGGATTTTCCTTGTTAACTATTTCTTTTAAAATTATTTTGTTTCTACCCAAAATGTACTTTCATCTTAGCAAATATCCAAGCAAACCCCTTTACAAATAACATTCCCAGAGAAAACATTATCAGCTATTTATAGAAAGGAGGGATTTGTCCTTTAACTTTGGTAATATGGTACTGGTGATTTGGGGCCAGAAGTCCTTTTTTTTTCTTTCTTAATATATCAAGGTTATTTTTCAAACTATTGAGGCCCATCCTCTGACTTGACTGGGTAGCTACCTAACCACTGCCTCTCGACCTTCTGTTTTTGCCATTTTAACCCCTTATCTACCACATAAAAATGATAGTGGGAAGCAAGTAGGTAAAAATACATAGACCTTTGCTGGCCTACTACATAAAGTGGCAGAGAGTATAAGTGGATAGTAGTCTTCTAGAAGGTATTAATTGCTAACGTATTTTTTCCTGAGAATGGTAGAATTTCAGGAATGTTAAAAGATGGAAACTGCATGAGAAGAAGATATCTAGATAAAGGGGTAGTTCATTAATGATAGAACTGAAGACTCCAGGGTACCATGGGAGGTCAGTGGAGAAGAGGGATTGTAAAACAAGTAGCTGTCAAGTTGTCAAAACAAAGACTTTAAACCTTAAGAGATGGAGAAATTGAATGACAGATGAGGGAAGCAGGAAGAAGAAATCTACTGGTCAGAGGACAAAGGCAGTACCCGTTCACTGGAATATATAGTTAATCAGAGTGAGGGATATTAGATTGTAGATTCAGAGCTAGAAGGGACCTTAGAGGGGTCATATAATCCAAGCCCTTCATTTTTCAAATAAAGAACCTAAGGCTCAAAGAGGTTCAGTACCTTGCTTAAACTTATACAGGCACCAAGCAACCGAAACCTGAATTTAAAGGGATATCATCTAATTCCAAATACAGCATTCCGTGCACTACACTTTCTGTAAGGGAGAGCTGGATAGAGGTGGAAGCCAGCAAAGTGACATGGTCACTCATCCACACAGCATGTGGCAAGGGTTTCCTTGTTATTCTTTGACACATCTCCATTACAATTATGTGGCCCAGGCTAGCATGGTTTGGTGGAGAGGCTGAGGATCCCTCTAATCCAAGAAAGGGTAGCAAAGGTAAGCTTTTTTATTTACCCTAGGGGAACTGGGGGTAGTGTTCTTCCTGGGACCATTCCATTTTTAAACAGCTTTTTTTTTTCATTTTTAAACTAATGCTTTATTAACTTCTGTTTTACATCATTCATTTCCGCCATATTTTGAGTTACAATCATTTTCCCCCCATTATTCCCCTACCCAACCTCCCAGAATAGTAGTCCCACAAGATATCGCTTCCTCCAATCTGCTCTCTCCCATACCTTCTCCCATACCCCCATCGACTTTTCCATTAGAGGAAGGTGAGTCTTTGCATCCCAATGCCTGCACATCTTATCTCCCTATTACAAGCAAAAGAGTATTAATAATAGTAGTTATATATATTTGAAACATTTAATGTTACGACCTCAAATTTCAGATCCATTTCCTTCCTCCCTTGTCACCCATTCCCTCTTGGGAGATAAGTAATTCAGTATATGTTGTACATGTCTAGCTATGCAAAAACATTATCATAGTAGATATATTGTACAAGGCTGCTTATAATTCCCTCCCACTCATCCCACCCCCCACCTGGTCCATTCCCTACATGATCCTGTCCCTCTTCTATAGTGGGTACTTCCAGCCTCCCCTCACCCCAAGGATGCCCTCCCATGCATCATCCCTCCTCTCATCCCCCTTCCCCCTATCCTGCTGAAGGTTGAGATATCCCATTTAGTATGTATGTCATTTTCTCCCTGAACCAAATTCAATGTGAATGTGGTTTTGCCGTTTTAGCCTTCCTTATTCTCCCCCTCCTTTGCAACCACTTCCCCTTGCTTCTTCTACATGGGATAGTTTACCCTACCCTGTCTCTCCCCATCTCCTCTTGCCACTTTCCTCTCTCACCTCATAATTTCATCCCTTGAGTATTCTCCCTTCCCAACAAATTCAACCTATGCCCTCTATCCATATATAACTGTAACCATATACACACACATTCACATATGTATTCATATGACCACACCCCCTTCTTCTATTATTTTCATAGTGAGAAAGATATCATCAGTCACAATTATTGCTTTTCCATAAAGGAATGTAAATAGTTCAACTTTGATAAGTTCCTTTTGATTTCTTTTCCCTGATTACCTTCTCAGGCATCTCTTGCTTCTTGTTTCTGGGTGTCAAATTTTCTATTCAATTCTGGTTTTTTCCTCAATAATGCTGAATGACCATATTTTCCCCTAAAACAAAATACTCAGTTTTGCTAGGTAGGTGACGCTTGGGTTCATTCCCAGTTCTTTTGCCCTCTGGAATATCATATTCCATGCCCTTCGATCCCTCAGTGTAGAAGCCGCCAGGTCCTGGGCTATTCTGATTGTGTTTCCACAATATTGAAATTGTTTCTTCCTGGCTGCTTGTAGTATTTTCTCCTTGATCTGGGGATTCTGGAACCTGGCTATAATATTCCTGGGAGTTTTCTTTTGGGGATCTTTTTCAGGAGGTGATCTGTGGATTCTTTCAACCTCTATTTTGCCCTCTGGATCTAAAACATCAGGGCAGTTTTCCTTGAGAATTTCTTGAAGGGTGATTTCTAGGTTCTTTCCTTGATCATGGCTTTCAGGTAGTCCAATAATTTTTAAATTGTCTCTCCTGGATCTATTTTCCAGGTCAGTGGTTTGTCCCATGAAATATTTCACATTGCCTTCTAATCTTTCATTTGTTTGGATCTGCTTAACAGCATCTTGATTTCTCATAAAGTCATTAGCTTCCATTCGCTCCAGTCTAACTCTGAAGGAATGAATCTCCTCAGTGAACTTTTGAGATTCTTTTTCCATCTGGCAAATTCGACTTTTTAAGGCATTCTTCTCCTCATTGCCCTTTGGGCCTCCTTTGCCATTTGAGTTAGTCTATTTTTTAAGGTGTTGTTTTCCTCAGTCAGGCTGTTGACCCTCATTTCATACTTTTCCTGCATCCTTCTCATTTCTCTTTCCAATTTTTCCTCCACTTCTCTTATTTGATTTTTTTTTTTTTATATTTGAAACATTTAATGTTACGACCTTGAATTTCAGATCCATTTCCTTCGTCCCTTGTCACCCATTCCTTCTTGGGATATAAGTAATTCAGTATATGTTGTACATGTCTAGCTATGCAAAACATTATCATAGTAGATATATTGTACAAGGCTGCTTATAATTCCCTCCCACTCATCCCACCCCCCACCTGGTCGATTCCCTACATGATCCTGTCCCTCTTCTATAGTGGGTACTTCCAACCTCCCCTCACCCCAAGGATGCCCTCCCATCCATCATCCCTCCTCTCATCCCCCTTCCCCCTATCCTGCTGCAGGTTGAGATATCCCATTTAGTATGTATGTCATTTTCTCCCTGAACCAAATTCAATGTGAATGTGGTTTTGCCTTTTTAGCCTTCCTTATTCTCCCCCTCCTTTGCACCCACTTCCCTACATGAGATAGTTTACCCTACCATGTCTCTCCCCATCTCCTCTTGCCACTTTCCTCTCTCACCTCATAATTTCATCCCTTGAGTACTCTCCCTTCCCAACAAAATCAACCTATGCCCTCTATCCATATATAACTGCAGCCATATACACACACATTCACATATGTATTCGTATGACCACACCCCTTCTTCCATTATTTTCATAGTGAGAAAGATATCATCAGTCACAGATATTGCTTTTCCATATAGGAATGTAAATAGTTCAACTTTGATAAGTTCCTTTTGATTTCTTTTTCCCTGATTACCTTCTCAGGCATCTCTTGCTTCTTGTGTCTGGATGTCAAATTTTCTATTCAACTCTGGTTTTTTCCTCAAGAATGCTTGAAAGTCCTCTATTCCACTGAATGACCATATTTTCCCTGAAACAAAATACTCAGTTTTGCTGGGTAGGTGACCCTTGGGTTCATTCCCAGTTCTTTTGCCCTCTGGAATATCATATTCCATGCCCTTCGATTCCTCAGTGTAGAAGCTGTCAGGTCCTGTGCTATTCTGATTGTGTTTCCACAATATTGAAATTGTTTCTTCCTGGCTGCTTGTAGTATTTTCTCCTTGATCTGGGGATTCTGGAACCTGGCTATAATATTCCTGGGAGTTTTCTTTTTGGGATCTTTTTCAGAGGTGATCTGTGGATTCTTTCAACCTCTATTTTGCCCTCTGGATCTAAAACATCAGGGCAGTTTTCCTTGAGAATTTCTTGAAGGGTGATTTCTAGGTTCTTTCTTTGATCATGGCTTTCAGGTAGTCCAATAATTTTTAAATTGTCTCTCCTGGATCTATTTTCCAGGTCAGTGGTTTTTCCTATGAGATATTTCACATTGCCTTCTAATCTTTCATTTGTTTGGATCTGCTTAACAGCATCTTGATTTCTCATAAAGTCACTAGCTTCCATTTGCTCCAGTCTAACTCTGAAGGAATGAATCTCCTCAGTGAACTTTTGAGATTCTTTTTCCATCTGGCAAATTCGACTTTTTAAGGCATTCTTCTCCTCATTGCCCTTTTGGGCCTCCTTTGCCATTTGAGTTAGTCTATTTTTTAAGGTGTTGTTTTCCTCAGTCAGGCTGTTGACCCTCATTTCATACTTTTCCTGCATCCTTCTCATTTCTCTTTCCAATTTTTCCTCCACTTCTTATTTGATTTTTAAAGTCCTTCTTAAGGTCCTCTATGGCCTGCAACCCACTCATGTTTTCCCCTGGGGCTTTTGGAGCAGGACTTCTGACCTCACAGTCCTTTTCCCGCCCTATGCCCCCAAAATAGGAGTCTAGGGTTGCATTTTTCTGTTTCCTTTGCCTTGGCATGTTGCCACTTAATTGCTTGACTTTTGGGCTTGTTGCCACACTATGGCTTTAAGGCCAGATAGAGGAATTTTCGTCCCAAACGTGTGGGGGGCAACTTCCGTTTCTGGCAAGCTGTAAACCTACCCACAACTTCCACCCTAGATCACAATCCAGATCCAGGGAGGTTAAAGCAAGAGCGATTACCCCCCAAGACTGATCGCTGGATCTCCCCACGATTTGTAGGCTGGGAGCCGGAAATGCCTCTGAAAACTACAAAGTGGCGTGTGTCCTCAGCGCTTCTAGCCCCCAGGGGAGGGAGCTGACGCATTCCCCAAATACAGGTCCCAAATCCATAGGACACTAACCTCTTACTTTGTCCTAGGCAAGTCTATGTTGATAATTCTGGAGTCTCCACAGTTCCTGGTGTTCTGGGGTTCCTCCAGCCGGCTGCTGGCCCTGCCGCCCTGGGGCTAAAACCTCGGCTCATGTGGACCTGGCTCTGCTCGGCTCCTGCGCTCATGCTGCCGCCCCAGACCGCTGCGCTGGTCCTTCCTGCAGGGTGCTGGGCTGTCCTCAGCGGGAGGTTAGCTTCTCTGTGTCGTTCTGTGGGTGCTGGGGCTCCAGAAGTTTTTCAGAGTCTTTTTTTACATAGTTTGTGGAGAATCTGGGGGCAGAGAGGCTTGGAAGAGCTGTTTCTACTCCGCCATCTTGGCTCCGCCCCTCTTATTTGATTTTTAAAGTCCTTCTTAATGTCCTCTATGGCCTGCAACCCACTCATGTTTTCCCCTGGTGCTTTTGGAGCAGGATTTCTGACCTCACAGTCCTTTTCCTGCTCTATGCCCCCAAAATAGGAGTCTAGGGTTGCATTTTTCTGTTTCCTTTGCCTTGGCATGTTGCCACTTAATTACTTGACTTTTGGGCTTGTTGCCACACTATGGCTTTAGGGCCAGCTAGAGGAATTTTCGTCCCGAACGTGTGGGGGGCAACTTCCGTTTCTGGCAAGCTGTAAACCCACCCACAACTTCCACCCTAGATCACAATCCAGATCCAGGGAGGTTAAAGCAAGAGCGATTACCCCCCCAAGACTGATCGCTGGATCTCCCTACAAATTTGCAGGCTGGGAGCGGGAGTTGCCTCTGAAAGCTACAAAATGGCGTTTGTCCTCATCGGCTTCTAGCCCCCAGGGGAGCGAGCCGACGCATTCCCTAATACCAGTCCCAAAGTCCATAGGACACTAACCTCTTACTTTGTCCTAGGCAAGTCTATGTTGATAATTCTGGAGTCGCCACAGCTACTGGTGTTCTGGGGTTCCTCCAGCTGGCTGCTGGCCCTGCCGCCCTGGGGCTAAAACCTCGGCTCATGCGGACCTGGGATTGGCTCGGCTCCTGCGCTCTGTGCGCTGCACGCTGCCAGGTCCCAGACCACTGCGCTGGTCCTTCCTGCAGGGCTGCTGGGCTGTCCTCAGCGGGAGGTTAGCTTCTCTGTGTCGTTCTGTGGGTGCTGGGGCTCCAGAAGTTGTTCAGAGTCCCCTTTTACATAGTTTGGGGGGAATCTGGGGGGAGAGTGGCTTGGATGAGCTGTTTCTACTCCGCCATCTTGGCTCTGCCCCCCTTGAACAGCTTTAATTATTAGAAGTGATGAAGGAGGTTGGATGGGTTCTGTTTCTATTGTGTCTGTGTCTGAGTGGTTCTCCCTTTACTAAATGGCACTGAGGATAGAAAGTTTGATGTCATTAATACCTGGGAAGGTCTTGTCATGAAGAAAACTAGTGCGCTGAATAGAGGACTTGATTTCCTCTGACTTTTCCTACCCTCTCACTAGATTGAGAAGGAAATGGCAAACCACTCCAGTGTCTTTGCCAAGACAACCCCAAACGGAGTCACAACTAGTCATATGTGACTGAAATGACTGAACAATACCCTCTCACTGCCCTTTTCCATCTCCTTACCAAAAATCATTGATCTTTATTCTCCCTTCCTTGGTCATTTACTTGGGTCTTATTTTTTTCTTGGGTCCAAACTTTTTTTTAGCACATATTTTTCTAAAAAGATAAAACACACTCACAGAAACCCACAGAAAATACACAACACTCTACTGGCAGGGGACCCGAGTCCATACTTTAACAGATGTTGAAGTGTCAGCACAACCACACGACCACCCGCTATCCATGACATTCTTGGAGGTTTGCCAATTTGCACAAACACAAGCTCCATCATGTGTACTCAGCCTGATGTTTTCCATCTTTTGGGTTCCCCCTAACCTCTCATGCCCCGAGCCCAGCCAAAGGGCTCATGTCAAAGCATAGGCTTTGGTGGGATTTCTGCATTTTTTATTTAATGAAAAATTGCTTATATTTCTAAAGAAAATCTCGGGATGAAGTTCAGGCTTTCCAAAGGATGAACTTGACCTGATTTTCCCTTAAGCTGTTTTGCTCCTCCCAGTGTTCTCCTCTTTCACTTTTTTCCAATGTACAGTTTCCCTGGAAGTCATTAGCAGGATCTTCCTGCTCCTTACCAACTTTTTCCATATGTATCTGTGGCATTACATCTCTCTCTCCCCTCTGAAGTCCATTGCTCGGTAGGTCATACACACAACTATTTAGTACCTTGATGAGTAATCATTGCACACTGCAGTTCTGCTGTTTATTCAGCTGTTGGTGCTCTCATAGGACTTTTTGGAGCTGAATTTGAAGCATTGAGGAGGTTACATAAGGGTAAAAATATTCTCTTTCCAGACACAGAAGTTATAGGGCCTTAGAATGCTAACTTGGAAAGGGCTTTAGAATTATTAAACACAATGTTAGGACTAGAAGGTACATTAGACCATAGAATACTAAAGATAAGAAGAACTTATATAGGTATAACTTTTTAAGGCTTGCAAAGCATTTTACTTACTCTACCTGTGCAGTTGTTATTGCAAGTATTATTGTCCCATTTAAAAGTTGATGAAACTGATTTCAGGGAAGTTTTTACTTTTCCAATATCACATGGTTGCTAAGTATCTGAAGTAAGCTTTAAACTCATATGTACTATTTTTAATTTGTCCAGTACAAAGTTTATTTACATAGCTGTTTGAATGTTGTCTTCCTTATCAGACTTTGAGCTCCTTGAGAACTGGGGATATCTTCTGCCTTTCTTTGGATTCACAAAGCTTAACATAGTGCCTGGCATATAGTAGGTGCTTACTAGATTTCTATTGACTGACTGAGATTTTTGTACAAAAATTCTATTACACTATGCCATACTAATAAGTGTAGCCCATAATGGAAGGCCTCAAACTAAGTGGATTAATGCCTCCAAGGGTAGAGGTAGATGTTCTGGCAGTCTTATTGGAGTGATGGTTCCAGGTGGAGAAAATTGGGGCATTGGAAGGACAGATGGTAAAGTGACTGGGGTAGAGGGCTGAATGGGATGTGAAATTATTTCTATGAAGTCACACAGGTAATGAGCAGCAGGTTCAGGATTTGAATCCTACTACATTAAATCTAGCACTCATTCCAATCAAAAAGATGAGCAGAAAGTAGCATGGAGTTGGAAGAGAAGACACACTAGGCATTCAAAGAACGTGAATTGTTCTGAAATAGTGGTTTCTCAAACAGCAATTGACAGTGTTGGTTACCTTCCCACCCAGATATTCTCTCCTCTCTGGATTTTCAGGAATATGACCTCTCTTGGTTTTCTCTCTTCTTCTAGGCTTCCAGGTGCTACTTGTCAGAAAATTCCTTGTTGGCATTCTTTGCTAGATCTTCATCCATGTCACACTAACTCTGAGTGTTCCCCAAGATTCTGTCCTGGACCACCTTGTCTTTTCTCTCGACATTTTTGGCTCGATTATTTCATCAATTTTCATGGGTTCAATAATCATCTGTATGGTGATCCAAAATCTATATATGCAGCTCTGGCCTCTCTTTTGAGTGACAGTCATGCCTCACCAAATGTCTATTAGATAATTCTATTTGAATGTGCCATAGATTTCTCAAGCTCCACATGTCCAAAACTCATTATCATTCCTCCTGCCCCCCAGCCCAACCTCAAGCCCACTCCTTCAAAATTTCCCTTTTTTTATTTTAGGCCCTACCATCCTTCTCAGGGCTTCAGTGTCACCATCATCACACACTCATCCTATATGTCTAATGAATTACCAAATCATGTCACGTTGACCTTCTCAAAGTCTCTCATGTATGTTTCTTTCTGTTCAGACCCTCTTTGCCTCTCACCAGTAGTACTAAAATAGCTTTCCAATAAGCCACCTTCCTCAAATCTCTCCTTAATTGAATCCATCCTCCATGTAGCTGCCAATGTGATTTTTCTTAAGCGTAAGTCTAACCATGTTGCTACATCAATATTATCACCATACACATAAACAT
The DNA here is from genome assembly GCA_011680675.1 of Gymnobelideus leadbeateri. Classification (NCBI taxonomy): domain Eukaryota; kingdom Metazoa; phylum Chordata; class Mammalia; order Diprotodontia; family Petauridae; genus Gymnobelideus; species Gymnobelideus leadbeateri. The sequence goes on from WOXC01002806.1 coordinate 79,413, forward strand.
AATGATCTTTAGTGTCTTCTTATTATCCCCAGATGAAATATAAAGTCCTTTTTTGACTTTTAAATCTCCTCACAACCTGACCTTCTTCTTACCTTCTCAGTTTTTTGTACTTTACTACCTTCCCAGCATTTTTATCAAATATTTTATTTTTCCTAATTACATGTTAAAAAACAATTTTTAAGATTTGTTTTTTATTTCTAATTTTGACTTCCAAATTCTCTATTTCCCTTCCTTTCCTCTCCCTACAACAAGCAATTTGATATAGGTTATACATACATATTTCCATATTAGTGATGTTGTGAGATAAAACATAGCCCTCCCCTCCTAAAAATATCAGGAAAAAAAGTAGTATCCTCTGATCTTATAGTTCTTTTTCTAAACATTTTTATTATAGTCCTTTCGAGTCGTCTTGGCTCTTTGTATTGCTTAGAATAGGTAATTCATTCACATTTGACTCATTCACAATCGATTACAATACAAGATTGTTATTACTGGGTACAATATTATCCTATTTGTTTTGCTTCACTTTGTATCAATTCATATAAATCTTTTCATTTTTTAAAACATCTTGCCTGTACTCTTAAAATGCAATAGTATCCTCTTAAAATCATATACCACAACTTGTTCAGCCATTACCGAATTAATGGACACCTCATCAATTTCCAATTCTTTGATACCACATACACACACACACACACACACACACACACAACTGTGTGGCACAAATGCAATATTCACAGCACCAACTGTCACTATAAATATAACAGCACAGGGCTTGACTGCAAAATATAACAGACTCTCCATATAGAAGACAGAAGCAAAACATTTATTTCAGATACCAGAAAACCAAATCCCAACACCAGGAAACCAAATCCATCATCGTAACATAGAAGTTAATACACCACAACATAACAAAGTCACACCATCCTTTAGCTTTCCCAATAAACCAACATAAGCCTAGATGTCACAGCAGGTGGCAAATACCAACATTTACTCACAAGCCTATCTCCGTCCCATGTGTCCTCTCTTCCATCCATGCCTATCTGCTCTGACTCCCACCTTTCTGTGGACTCTGCTCCACTCTTCAGCAAAGTCCTCCTCCTACAGGATCCATGTGATTATGTTCAGTCTATTAAAGGACAGGGTTTGTCTTCAAAGCAGGGAAGGTCT
>WOXC01002807.1:0-42400 GCA_011680675.1 Gymnobelideus leadbeateri
CTCATAAAAACCCTGGGAGTCAAATGCTATTATAATCCCCATCTTACAGATGAGTAATATGAGCCAAGCACAGGTTAAATGACTTACTTAGGGTAATACAGCTATTAAGAATCTGAGACTATATTTGAACTCACGTCTTTCTGACTCAAGGGGCAGCTATATGAGCTGTGACCTGGCTAGAGTGCTGGGTCTGGAGTCAGAAAGACTCCTCTTCCTTTTTTCAAATCTGGCCTCAAACACTTACTAGCTGTTTGACCCTAGATAATTCACAAGTGTATATGCCTCAGTTTCCTCATATATAAAATGAGCTGGACAAGGAAATAGCAAATATCTAGTGTCTTTGCCAAGAAAATCCAAAATATGGTCATGAAGTGTCAGACATGATTGAAAAATGCCTGAGCAGCAACAACTTTTTGACTCCAGGCCCAGCTCTATATATATTAAACCACATAATAGTCACTATATTCGAAAATCAGTTAAAAACAAACAAAAATAACCAAAAAAACCCTCACAAACCTCAAGTTCATAGTCCTTATTAGAGGGTCTATTAGTTTATTTCCAGTTCTAAAATTCTTTATCATACCAATATTATATTATTTAAAGGAGTTTCATGGAGAAATATTGGGTCAATTGAAACAATATGATTTGAATGAAACTAAATGAAATCTTTTGAAACTATTAAATGCTAACAAATTACCTTTTACTTATTTTATTATTTATTATTGATGTGTGTGTACTTTTGTGTGCATGCATGAGTGCATGTGTGCATGTGTGCATGTGTGTGTGTGTGTGTGTGTGTGTGTGTGTGTGTGTGTGTGATTTCTTCACAATGGAATAAAAGCTTGTCAAGGACTGAGATGGTTTCATTTTTGTTATTTTATCCTTGACTCCTAGCACATTCTTATGTCCATAGTGAACACTGAATAAATGTCTGTTAATTGATTTATTGTTTGAATTATTTTTTTTGGTGGTAGAAATAGATTTCTACTGAGACCCTTAATATTGATCATTCAGTACCCCTTGTAATTCAAAGCAGGTATTTCTGAAATGGCTGACTTGAATCTGAGGCCATGAAATAGCAAGACAGACCTTCCATGGAAGTAATACAGATAGACAAATCTTCAGGATGTGAATTAGGGAAGGCTGGAAAGTCTCAAGACCCAAAATGCCTTTTTTATACAAACAAAGTTCCTGAGATATAGATATCACATTAAGCCTTAATCAGTTAAATCTAGTGACTTTTCCCCCAATAAGAGACAGCTCTAGTAAAGGAAGTGTGAACTTTGTTGTAGAGGAAGAGAAGGAGGTGGCTTGGAATCACAAGTTATCATAATGGAGAATGGAATTGAGTGACTTTGGAGAACCAGAAGGAAGGAAGAAGACACGTTTTTTGTTAAGAGATTTAAGGGAGAAAAGAACAGAAAGGTGAAGTTGGAAAGGCACTGAAGAACTTCACTTATTACAAAAATTTGTTTGGATCTAAGAGCACAGAAGAGAAGTCTTCTCTTTAGGGAGCTAGCTGACCCAATCAGTGGTGGAACCTATGACCTTACCCTCTTTAGCTCAAGGTAATAACTGAAACTCATATAACATATCTTTTAGAAAAATAAGATTGTAGAACTTAAAATTCCATATTTAGTTATTGCATCTCTTCTAGTGCCTAGTTAAATGCTTATTACAAAGTGAGTGCGTAGTAAATTGTTGAATGATTTCTTCCAAGTTCAATTGTCACTAATTTTCACAATTTTTTTTTCTTAGTAACACACTTTTAAATATTTAAAATCTAATTTCATCTCAATACAAGAAAAAAAAGAAGCTTAGCAGATATTTATTAAGTACTTCCTATCTAAAAGGTACTCTGCTAGGGTTCAAAGACACAAAAATAATAAGTGTTATCTATTTTTAAAAAAATATTATTTTTAATAATATTACCTTCAATTTACCCCACTTTTAAAATTTTCTATTCTTTACCTTTTGGAGGGCAATTGGAGTTAAGTAACTTGCCCAAGGTCACACGACTAGGTTTTTGTTTGTGTGTGTGTTAAGTGTCTGAGGCCGGATCCGAACTCAGGTCCTTCTGACTCCAGGGCCAGCACTCTACTCACTGGGCCACCTAGATGCCCCAAATTTTCTATTCTTTAGATGTTGACATTGTCTTTACACTTGCCCAACTCTTCATCCTCAGAGTTACTCTCAACTCATTTAATCCCAATATAGAGTCATTATTTAAATCTTATAATTTCTAGCTCAATATTCTTCATAGACTATCTCCATTCCTTCTACAAGCACAACCACAACCCTAGATTACACTCTTGTCACCTTACTATTGCAATGTCTTCTTAAATGTGATCCTATTTATAGCCTCTCCAGTATCCATTTTTTTTACTTTTAATTTTTTTTGGCAGGGGCAATTGGGGTTAAGTGACTTGCCCAATGTCACATGGCTAGTAAGAGTTAAGTGTCTGAGGCTGGATTTGAACTCAGGTCCTCCTGACTACAGGGCTGGTGCTCTATTCACTTCCAGTATCCATTTTATATTCTTCATGGCTTCCAAACTGATACTTCTACAATTCAGATTTACTCACCCTATTCCCTCTAGGTTAAAATACAAACTCCTCTTTTTAGCATTTATAGTCTTTAACAATATGGGTTTGCCCCTGAACATTTTTTATTACTTCCCCTAATATACTCTTGTCACATTAATCAACTTATTGTATGGTGTATAGAACATTCTCTTTGTTTGTATGTCCTTTGACTTCTTGGATTCCTTAGCTCACTCCATGTATTGATTCAAGTAACACCTCTTTCATGGGGCCTTCCTCATGTTGTTAGGATTGACCCCACCCCCACCCCAAGTGTCTTCGGATGTAATTTAATTATATTTTATATTTACTTAAATCATTGATCTATAGATCAAAGGAAACTCAAAGACTATCCTTTCAATTTAGAGATAAGGAAACATTGTACAATCCTTATCCTATCTGTTGGGAGAATACAAACTCCTTGAAGGCAAAAGAAATTTCTCTTTTTTTAAATCTTCATTGCTTAGGAAAATGTCTTGTGCATCATAGACATTTCATAAATGTTTATTGAATTGAACTGAAGGGAGTTTAGAGTTGAGTAATGGGTGACTGGATTCCTACACAGATAAATATGCCATAAGATAGAAAAGGACTGAGTACATAGGGGAAGTTAAAAGGAATAGGATGAAAAATTCAAGGAGGCAACAATTATTTTGTGCTGTCTTCACTCAGCCTATTTATTCACTAATCATGCCACAAAAATTGCATTTGTGTTAAAGAATTTGACTCTCTGGAGTATACAAAGAACTCCTGCTCCTTTTGAAAGTCACTATACCTCTTCCCTTAGTCATACAGTAATATGTTAGATACCATGAGGAAGCCAGTTTCATACTTCTGAAGAGAAGTAATAAAGACAAGGCTACCATTTGAAATAAGAGCTAAATTTTGCTGCATCTACTAAGCTATGAAACCAAGGCAAGAGATCTGTGTACTTGTAGGGTAAGCAATTTTAGTCATTACAAATTCCTCACTTAGAAAATAAGCATCATGGCAGAGCCAAGATGGCGGAGTAGAAACAGCATTTCCAATGTGCTCTGCTCCACACAAATTTCGAATAATGTGAAAGGGGACTCTGAACAACTTCTGGAGCCACAGCACCCACAGAACAGCACAGAGAAGCTAACCTCCTGCTGAGGACAGCCCAGCAGCCCTGCAGGGGCCAGGCAGTGCATCGCTCTTCGAGCAGGCAGCACAGCATGCTGGGAACCAACAGCACAGCTCACAGAGCTGAGCCCAGGCCCTCGGTTTTAGCCCCAGGGCGGCCAGGCCTTCAGCCAGCTGGAGGGACCCGAGAACACCAGCAATTGTGGCGATTCCAGAATTATCAGCACAGATATGACTAGGACAAAGTGAGAGGTTAGTGCCCTATGGACTTTGAGACCAGTATTTGGGGAATCTGTGGCTTTCTCCCCTGGGGGCGAAAAGCTGCTGAAGAAACAGCAACACAGAAGCCGTTTTGCAGTGTCAGTAGTGGCTCTAGCTCCTGGTCTGTGAACTCTAGGGAGATCCAGCAATCAGTCTGGGGGTTAATCGCTCTTGCTTTAAACTGCCTGGATCTGGATTGTGGTCTGGTAGGGGGGGAAGTTTGGGGTGGGGATCCAATTTGCCAGAGTGGGTGGAGGCTTTACAGAGGCCACCCAAATGGCAGAAGTTGTGAAGACCGCACGTTTGGGCAGAAGCTCCCCTGTCTGGTGGCAGAGTCCTACTTTGCAACAAATCCAAAAATCAAGTAATTAAGTGACAACATGCCCAGGCAATTGAAACAAAATAAACAGAAAAATTCAACATTGGACTCCTACTTTAGGGGCAAAGAGGCTCTAAGTATGGAGGAGGACTGTGAGGTCAGAACTCCTGCACCAAAAGCCCCAAAAGAAAATACGAGCTGGCTACAGGCCATAGAGGACCTTAAGAAGCAGATAAAAGAAGTGGGGGAAAATTTGGGAAGAGAAATGAAAAAGATGCAAGAAAAGTATGAAATGACAGTCAACACCCTGAGGAAAATAACACCTTAAAAAATAGACTGACTCAAATGGCAAAAGAGGCTCAGAAAGAGATTCCCCACAAACTATGTAAAAAAGGACTCTGAACAACTTCTGGAGCCCCAGCACCCACAGAACGACACAGAGAAGCTAACCTCCCGCTGAGGACAGCCCAGCAGCCCTGCAGGAAGGACCAGTGCAGCAGTCTGGGAGCCGGCACCACGCAGATCGCAGAGCACAGGAGCGGAGCAGAGCCGAGCCCAGGTCCTCGTGAGCAGAGGTTTTAGCCCCAGGGCAGCAGGGCCAGCAGCTGGCTGGAGGAACCCCAGAACACCAGGAGCAGTGGTGACTCCAGAATTATCAACATAGACATGCCTAGGACAAAGTAAGAGGTTAGTGTCCTATGGACTTTGGGACCTGTATTTGGGGAATGCGTCAACTCCCTCCCCTGGGGGCTAGAAGCTGCTGAGGAGACACGCCATTTTGTAGTTTTCAGAGGCAGGTCTGGCTCCCAGCCTACAAATCGTGGGGAGATCCAGCGATCAGTCTTGGGGGTAATCGCTCTTGCTTTAACCTCCCTGGATCTGGATTGTGATCTAGGGTGGAAGTTGTGGGTGGGTTTACAGCTTGCCAGAAACGGAAGTTGCCCCCCCCACACGTTCGGGACGAAAATTCCTCTATCTGGCCTTAAAGCCATAGTGTGGCAACAAGCCCAAAAGTCAAGCAATCAAGTGGCAACATGCCAAGGCAAAGGAAAAAGAAAAATGCAACCCTAGACTCCTATTTTGGGGGCATAGAGCGGGAAAAGGACTGTGAGGTCAGAAGTCCTGCTCCAAAAGCCCCAGGGGAAAACATGAGCAGGTTGCAGGCCATAGAGGACCTTAAAAGGACTTAAAAATCAAATAAGAGAAGTGGAGGAAAAACTGGAAAGAGAAATGAGAAGGATGCAGGAAAAGTATGAAATGAGGGTCAACAGCCTGACTGAGGAAAACAACACCTTAAAAAATAGACTAACTCAAATGGCAAAGGAGGCCCAAAAGGCAATGAGGAGAAGAATGCCTTAAAAAGTCGAATTTGCCAGATGCAAAAAGAATCTCAAAAGTTCACTGAGGAGATTCATTCCTTCAGAGCTAGACTGGAGCAAATGGAAGCCAGTGACTTTATGAGAAATCAAGATGCTGTTAAGCAGATCCAAACAAACGAAAGATTAGAAGGCAATGTGAAATATCTCATGGGAAAAACCACTGACCTGGAGAATAGATCCAGGAGAGACAATTTAAAAATTATTGGACTACCTGAAAGCCATGATCAAGGAAAGAACCTAGAAATCACCCTTCAAGAAATTCTCAAGGAAAACTGCCCTGATGTTTTAGATCCAGAGGGCAAAATAGAGTTGAAAGAATCCACCGATCACCTCCTGAAAAAGATCCCAAAAAGAAAACTCCCAGGAATATTATAGCCAGGTTCCAGAATCCCCAGATCAAGGAGAAAATACTCCAAGCAGCCAGGAAGAAACAATTTCAATATTGTGGAAACACAATCAGAATAGCACAGTACCTGGCAGCTTCTACACTGAGGGATCCAAGGGTATGGAATATGATATTCTGCAGGGCAAAAGGCCTGGGATTAAAAACAAGAATCACATACCCACCAAAACTGTGTATTTTGTTTCTGGGGAAAATATGGTCATTCAGTGGAATAGAGGACTTTCAAGCATTCTTGAGGAAAAAACCAGAGTTGAATAAAAAATTTGACAGTTAGACACAAGAAACAAGAGATGCTTGAGAAGGTAATCAGGGAAAAAAAATCAAAAGGAACTTATCAAAGTTGAACTATTTACATTCCTACATGTAGAAACAATAACTGTCACTGATGAAACCTTTCTCATTATAAAAATAATTTTAAGAAGGATATATGGGCATATGAATACATATGTGAATGTGTTTATATATATTTACAGGTATACATGGATAGAGGGCATAGGTTGAATTTGGTGGGAAGGGATGATACTTTAGGGGTGAAGTTAAGAGGTGAGAGAATAAAGTGGCAAGAGGAGATGGGGAGAGACATGGTAGGGGTAAACTATCTCATGTAGAAGAAGCAAGGGGAAGTGGTTGCAGGGGAGGGGAAGAACAGAAAGGCAAAAAGGGAAAAGCATATTCTCATAGAAGTTGGCTCAGGGAGAGAATGACATACATACTAAGTGGGATATCTCACCCTGCAGGAGAGTAGGGGTAAGGGGGATGAAAAGGGGGATTATGGAGAAGAGGGCATTCTGGGGAAAGGGGAGGTTGGAAATACCCACTTTTGAAGAAGGTCAGGATCTAAGTAGGGAATGAACCAGGTGGGGGGTGGGTTGATTGGGAGGGAAATATAAGCAGTCTTTTATTATATATCTAGTATGGTAATGTTTTGCATAGCTATACATGTACAACACATACTGAATTGCTTATCTTCCCAGAGTGAGTGGGTGAAAAGGGAGGAAGGGAATGGATCTGAAATTCAAAGTTTTCAGATTAAATGTTTCAAATATATATAAATACTATTATTAATACTATTTTGCATATAATTTGGAGATAAGATGTGCAGCCATTGGGACACAGAGATTCACCTTGACGTAATTATAAAGTCGAAGGGAGTATCGGAGAAGATATGGGAGAGAGCAGATTGGATGAGGGGTATCTTTTGGCACTGCTATTCTGGGGTGGTGGGTATGGGAAAAAATTGTAACTCAAAATCTGGTGGAAATGAATGATGTAAACCAGAAGTTAATAAAGCATTTGTTAAAAAAAAGAATGTTAGAGTGCAGAATAAGTGTTGGTTCATAAATTTATTAGTTGTGTAATTTGGGGTAAAGGATATAAATTGTAAATATTTGTTCAAGAGAATTACTTAAAAGAAATTCTGCCTCTTTGGTGATGCTTTCCGGTAAAGATGATAGACCCTTTAAGATATTAATCTATGTCCACTTTACCAATACCAGCAATTACCGGCACTCAGAATCTAAGTACATTTTAAGAAAACTTTAATGGAAATTTATTGTGGAAGCAGTATCTAAATGAGATGTCTGCTCCCCCTCACCCCACCACATTTAGTCAACTCTAAGATATGTATGTCATTCCATCGATAAGCCTTTGTTAAATGCTTATTATGTGCCAAGAACTTTCCTAAATTCTGGGTATACAAACAAAGGCAAAGTATAATCCTTGCCCTTGGGGAGCTTGCCATCTATTGAGAGAGGAAACATGCAAATAGCTATGTACAAAGTATATACTACATAAACTGAGGAAGTAAGAAATTTCCTGTGGGTGAGATTTTAGCTGTGAGTTGAAGAGATGCATAGAAGTCACGAGGCTGATATGGGGAGAAGCAGCATTCCAGTCATGGAGTTCAGTGAAAATACCCAGAGCTGAGAAAAGAGAGTGTCTCTATTGAAGGAACAGAAAGGGGACCCTTGTTCTGAAGAGTACTATGTGGAAAGGTAGGGTGAATGGTGTAAGAATATTGTCAATATTTCGGCAGGTTATGCAGTTCTTTGATATCAAACAGAATTTTATATTTTATCCAGGAATCAATAGGAAACAATTAATGTTTATTGAGTAGGGAGGTGACATGCTCAGTCCCCATTTTTAGGAAAATTTCACTGGCGGCTGAATGGAGGATAGTCTAGAGTGGTAGGAGGCCGACCGAAGAGCACGGAATTGCAATACACCAGGAGTGATGTGTTGAAGGTCTTCACTAGGATGGTAGAAATGGCAGAGAAGGGAGTAACGCAGATTGGTGAGATGCTGCAAAGGTGAAATAGATGTCTTGTCAATAGATTGAATACGGGATATAGAGATAGATATAGATATCTCAATAGAGATATATTGATGAGTCAGGGATTACCCCTATATAGTAAGTCTAAGGGACTGGGAGCATGGTGGTCCCTTTAACAGTAATAGAAAAGTTTGTAAGAGAGGAGGGTTTGAGGCAAAAAGGAAATAGTTCCATGTTGGATACATTGAGCTTAAGATGTCTACAAGACATCCAGTATGAGATAGCTGTTGAATATAGTGGATATAGTTGGATATAGTTGATAGTGGTTGTTGATGAATGACTTAGAGGTCAATGTAAATGTTAGCTCAGTAAGTATTTTTGAGTATCATCAGTATGTGACCAAAGGTAGATCACTTGGACAGCTCTGATGTGTGTGTGTGTGTGTGCACATGCATGTGTTTTTCTGTGTGTATACTTGTATATAATTTATATTTCAATTCTAAGCTTAATTGTTAAAAGGAAAGAGGACTGGAGTGGGGTGGAGCCAAGATGGCAGAGAAGAAACAGGAAAGAGGACTGGGGTTTTCTAGTGATTACATAGAGAAGAGAAGAAGTGATGATTAATGACCAAGAATGGTTAAATCATTTGACCCTTGAGGAAACTGACCAGTCAATTTGCAAAACTGTGGGTTCCTAGACAACCATGGAGTCACTGCAGGGGATTTTTCTGTGGGCTATCACTGTAGGGCATCAATGATTTTACAACTTCAATGTTACTTTCTGCTGTGAAAAACAATTTATTGGAAATGAAGAAAAATGTAAATGACTCCTGTAAAGAAATTAAATTAATGTTAGGTACTAGAACACAGATGTTTTGTGTGCCATACCTATACAACCGTGTCATTAAATTCAAATCTCTAATTAACTGACATCTGTTTCTTGTTCAACTTTGAAATGATTCATTGAAACCATTTCAAGAAACAAGTACACTTGTGGGGGGAAAGATATTGTACCTGACCTTTCCTCACTTCCCCATTCTTTTCTACCAAAGTATTTTAGTTTGTGGACTGACAAGCTGGCTTGATTAGTCAAACTGAATAAATGTTTGACATAACAATACCTGGCAGTTTCATTTTTGATCTTCAGTTTCTATGTCAATAAAAGAATTGTTGATAGGCCAGAACCAGTTCTTAATAATATTAAGCTATGAATGATAGTTTGCTGAGACTTGGGTGAGATAATGGAATTTTGATTTTAGAAGGAAATTGTGAGTGCTAAATTTTGAACTACCCTCTGAGGCTTGATTTCTATTTATGAAAGAGTAGATATATTTGCAAAACTTAGCGACTTTTCCTATTTATTCTTCTTTTTTATCATCTGGCCCTAAGGAGTGGGAGTGGGTTTTTAGAATTTGTAAGTATACTTGAGGGTTGCTATCAAAATATCATGAAAAAAATAAAAATACACACAGCTATGTTAACATGTAACAGGGACTTTCCTGACTCCTTTAAAGTCACATTGTTGTTCAGTCTTTTCTTTCATGTTGGACTCTGCATGGCTCCTTTGGCTGTTTTCTTGGCAGAGATACCAGAGTGATTTGGCATTTTCTATTCTAGCGCGTCTTACAGATGAGTATATTGAGGAAAACAGGGTTGAGTGACTTGTCCAGGATCACATAGCTAGTGAGTATCTAAAGCTGAATTTGAATTCCTGACTCCAGTCCTGGCATTCTGTCCATTGCACCACCAAGCTACCCAGTCACACTACATCTATTCAAAAGCCCAGCCATAATAATGACTGTTTTCCTGTCAAAGAGAAGACATGCAGGGCCTATGGAGAGTGAGAAGTTTATAATCACTCCCAGCTAGGGAAAGGAACGAATTGCATTTTGAACTGAAAATATTGGGGTTAAGTGAACCTGTGAAATTTTTGAGTTATCGAGACATTGTATCTCAGAATAAATAGCGAGATAGCTAGGTGACGCAGTACATAGAGCACTGACAACCAGAGTTCAAATCTGACCTCAGATATTTGAAACTTTACTAGCTGTTTGAGCAAGTCGCCCAGATTTCCTCTCCCCCAAAAAAGACAGAATAAGTGCAGAGGTAGAGAAACAACTGAGGCAGGTATGATCACCAAATGATTTGAACTGTGCCCTGGAATTGTAGGATGAATCACTGGATTCAAAACTATATTCTACTTTATGGGAAAAAAATCTTTGAATGAAAATCCCCCAAATAAATTAATATATAGATTAATAAATAAAGTTGGGAGGGATTCAATACAATTTTATTCCTTTTTAGGACTAAAGAAATTCTAAAAAGTTTGTCTCCAAATCATGTTCTCCCCATACTTACAGGTACTAATGGGTACTGTCTATATTCCTTGCCATCACTTTAACCCTATCTTTTTTTTTTTTTGCTTTTTTGGGGGTAGGGCAATTGGGGTTAAGTGACTTGCCCAAGGTCACACAGCTAGTAAGTGTTAAGGGTCTGAGGCCGGATTTGAACTGAGGTGCTTCTGACTCCAGGGCGGGTGCTCTATTCACTGTGCCACCTAGCCACCCCAACTTTAACCCTATCTTTATCCTGTATTCTTCCTCTTTGTATAAAGCTTATACTTAGCCTGAAGGCCATGAATGGCATTATCTTTCATTACTTTTGTCCAGACAGAGCAGCTGGATATAGGGTGCTGCAGGTATTTGAATGCATAGCATTTAAATAGTTCCAAGGTCCTCTGCTCATCTAGTGACCAGAGGTGAGCTTTTATTATTCCTATTGTAATCTATATTTTTAAAACTCTCTAAATTTATAGAATTAGAAATGCAGATGAATGTGGACAAATTTAGCTCAGGCTAAAACTGTTTGCTAATTTCTATTTGATTGCAGTATGCTGAGACATCTTAATCATTGGATAGGTAATCTCTAACCCCACCAGCCTTATTGTGAGGGAAGGGAGGGAGGAGAAGAAAAGTGACTAAATAAATAAATAAATAAGCAAAGAAACAAAATACGAAAGAAAGAGAAAGGAAGGGAAAGAAAGAAAGGAAATAAGGAAGGAAGGAAGAAAAAAGAAAAAGAGAGAGAAAAAGAAAGAAAGGAAGGGAGGAAGGAAGGAAGGAAGAAAAAAGAAAAAGAAAGGGAGAAAAAGAAAGAAAGGAAGGGAGGAAGGAAGGAAGGAAGGAAGAAAGGAAGGAAGGAAGGAAGGAAGGAAGGAAGAAAATGTATGCAGCTAAAGGGGCAGCCCAAGGCAAAGAAAAATAGAACCAATGGAAATAGGTGTTACTCTGAGAATCAATCATGTTCTTTTTCTGCTGGGGCAAGTGGGGAGCATCTTTCCTTAGACAAACTTAGTCCTTTATATCAACCTATTCCAGCTAAACATATAACAACAGATGAAATTGACAACTCTAAGGGATTAATCTTTGAATTAATATAATGGGTGATTTTTCCAATCATAACTTCAATTAAATGTCTGCTCTGGTGCTCCAAGATAGCATGGAGCTAATTCTAGCTTCTCAGAGCCTATTTTGTATTGCCCAAATGAAAATAAGCTCAAGAACTGGGTTTTCTTTTTCTTTTTGTCTTTTTATGCTCAGTACCTTGCACAGAGTTGCCACCTAATAAATGTCTATTTTATTACTAAATGGTAGTAGTGTACAAGCTCTCTCTGAGTAATATGTAAAAGGTCAGAATAGGGACTTGTTAATTTGTCACATGTCTGCCCTTCAGTTTTCAAAAGAAGCTCTGAAAGGATGATCACTATTTTGACTGCAGTGATGAATTTTTTAGTCATGACAATTTCCCAAGATTAATCTAAACAACATAGGGATAGGTTACAATTTCAGTCAGTGGAGGGATTCCTCATTCAGATCAAAGCACATACCTTTGAAGTACTACAGTCTAGAAACAGAAATTTAGATGTGGAAAGGATCTTAGATTACCTAGCTTAACCCTTTGGTTCTAAAAGATAAACTGGGAGGCAGAGAAAAGAAGGAAGCTGTCCAAGGTTACACAGCTAGTGAAGGCAAGAGTAAGAAGTAGGACATAGTTTTTTGATATCCAGATTTTTCTCCTTTGCCATTATTTATCACATGGTAGACTTGTGTTGTGCTTTTGCAATCTCTAGGGAACTAAAATAACTAGGACCTTAAAGATATAACTGAATTGTCCTTTTAGTTTATGGGTATCTGAGTTAAAAAAAAGAAAAAAACACCTTTTTTCTTTTAAATTCTAAATGGCAATTGAGTTTTGGAAAGATTATTGCCATTAGAGGGCTTGGGTTTGAGCCCTGGCTTTAATATCTCTGGTTTGTGATGCTAATCAAGTCTCTATGTATACTGGGCTGGTTTTCCTACCTAAATGAAGGACATGATAATTTGTTTTGAGGATAAATCTCAAAGGACTATACAAGGGGAAGCTAGGTGGAACAGTGGATAAAGGACTGCACCCGAAGTCAGGAAGAGACCAGAGTTGAAATCCAGTCTCAAACATTGACTAGCTATATGGATCTGGGCAAGTCACTTAACAGCAATTGTCTCCCCTCCCAAATAAAAACAGACCAAAAAGAGTCTGTGGATATGAGCTGCTCCTTTTTTATTATGATGGTCAAATTTTGGTTACTATAAAACCATAAGGCAGTCTTATTACTCAGTCACTACTCTTCTTCTTTCCCTTCCCCACTCGGTTATTTTTCTCTCTCTCTACAAAAAAGACTTGTAAGGACATGGAATGGCAAAGGGATAGGGGCAAATTGATTATGCCATCTATGCCCTCCGACAGGTGATAAGATATTTCATTTCTTGCTTTTTGACCCGGTTATGATTAACAACAACAACAACAAAAAAGAGAAGTCAAACTATGCTGCAAAAGGGCAACTAGGTGGCACAGGGAACACTAGGCCTGGAGTCAGGAAGATTCATCTTCTTGAGTTAAAAGCTGACCTCAGACACTAGTTGTGTGACCCTGGACAAGTCACTTAACCCTGTTTTCTCCAGTTTCCTCAACTGTACAATGAGCTCAAGAAGGAAATGGCAAATCACTCCAGCATCTTTGCCAAGAAAACCCCAAAAGGGGTCATGAAAGCCAGATATGAAAACAATAAAATGGTACAACAGCAATTTATGTTCTGAATACAGAGTAAAGTTTTTCAGTGATATCACTTATGTTTACTCTTCTTGTCTACAAATTCCTACTAGAAAAATTACATTGGATGGAAGTGACCCTGGATAGGGAGTTACTTTAAAGAGTATTGCCTAGATCTCGTTAATGAGTTCATCTCAGCAGACCCAATAGTACTAAATCCTAAAGTAATTGACAGTTTGACATCAGTGATCTTTGAAATATTGAGATAAATTTAGGAGAGACCACAAATATGAAAAAAATACAAGCAGGAAAGAGAATGAGACCTATAGGATATTTGAGTCAATAAGTCAATCTTTGTTTCTGACAAAATTACAGAAATATCAAACTTTGAGTGCTCCCCAAGACTCTTTCCTGATCCCTTTTCTCCTCTTTCTACTCTATCTCTCCTAATTACTTCCTTGCTCCTAGGAATTTAAATATCATTGCTATTTGAAAAATTCACGCCATTTCTAACAATTCCATTCTTTCCCTTGTATTCTGTCCTGTTTTGTCATTCACTTATTGAATATTTTAAAGTAGATATTCTAGAGACTTCTCAAATTCAATATGTCCAAAATGTAACTCATTATATTTCCTGTTAAAGAAAAATCTCTTCTGAAAAAAACTTATTTCCAATAAAGGCACCACAATTCTTCAAATCTTCTAGGTTGATAATCTTGGCATAATTCTCAACTAAACAATCTCCTTCTTTCCTCATATTCAAACTATTAAAAATCACATTACTTTGACAATATTATTCATACTCATCCTTTTCTTTCTACTCAAAAGGTAACCAACCAACCAATTAATCAATAAATAAATTTTTATTAGGTGCCTACTATAGTATAGGCACTATGCTAAGCATGGGAGATACAAAAGGAGACAAAAGACAGAATTTGCCCTCAAGGTGATCACTAAAGAAAATAGTGATCAATAATAAAATAAGTGTATTCAAGTCCTCAAATCTCACTGAGATTAATTGAATGACCTCCTAAATCTCCCAGACTATCTATGTCTATGTCTATGTCTTTGTCTATGTCTAAGTCTATGTCTATGTCTGTGTCTGTGTCTATGTCTATGTCTTTGTCTATCTATACCTATAGCCATATCTATATTTTACCTATATCCATATCCATATCTATATCTATCCATCTCTATACACACACACAACCATACACACACACACAAACACACACACACACACACACATATATACACACACACAAACTATACATATATACATACATACCCATACACAGCCATACATTACAGTTATATCTGTAATTTTGGTTTTGTATTCCTTGGACACATAGACTATCATCCCACCCATCTAGCCTTTAGTAGATGACCTACATAACTAGTGACAGAAAAATTAATATCTTATTGGCTAAACTGATGATGTGAGTAATCATTAAATCATACTCTAAGCATTTTAACCTCAGTAGGACCTTTCACAGGTGGCATTCGGTGACCATAATATTCACATAGCATTGAAATAATAAAATATATGGGAAAATTCTATTTTAAGACATGTTGCCTCTTCCTCATTCATTTTTTAGATTTTTAAAAATTATTTTTTATCTGGGTATTACTAATTGTTACTTCAGTGGAAGTATAACGGATTCATTTCCAGACCCTAATTTTATTTTTTAATTTTATTTTTTTAAACAAATGCTTTATTAACTTCTGTTTTACATCATTCATTTCCACCAGATTTTGAGTTACAATTATTTCCCCCCCCCCCCGTTTTTCCCCTACTCACCCTCCCAGAATAGCAATCCCACAAGATATTGCTTCCTCCAATCTGCTCTCTCCCATATCTTCTCCCATACGCCCTTCGACTTTTCCATTAGAGGAAGGTGAATCTCTGTGTCCCAATGCCTGCACATCTTATCTCCCAATTACAAGCAAAAGAGTATTTATAATAGCATTTATATATATATTTGAAACATTTAATTTTAAGACCTCGAATTTCAGATCCATTCCCTTCCTCCCTTGTCACCCATTCCCTCTGGGAAGATAAGTAATTCAGTATATGTTGTACATGTCTAGCTATGCAAAACATTACCATAGTAGATATTTTGTACAAGGCTTCTTATAATTCCCTCCCACTTATCCCACCCCCCCACCTGGTCCATTCCCTACTTGATCCTGTCCCTATTCTATAGTGGTTTCTTCCAACCTCCCCTCCCCCCAAGGATGCCCTCCCATCCATCATCCCTCTTCTCATCCCCCTTCCCCCTATTCTGCTGCAGGTTGAGATATCCCATTTAGTATGTATGTCATTCTCTCCCTGAACCAAATTCAATGAGAATGTGGTTTTGCCTTTTTACCTTCCTATTCTTCCCCTCCCTTGCAGCCACTTCCCCTTGCTTCTTCTACATGAGATAGTTTACCCTACCCTGTCTCTCCCCATCTCCTCTTGCCACTTTCCTCTCTCATCTCATAATTTCACCCCTTGAGTATCCTCCCTTCGAAATAAATTCAACCTATTCCCTCTATCCATATATAGCTGTAAACATATATATATATATACACACACACACACATTCACATATGTATTCATATGACCATACACCCTTCTTCCATTATTTTCATACTGAGAAAGATTTTATCAGTAACAGTTATTGATTCTCCATGTAGGAATGTAAATAGTTCAACTTTGATAAGTTCCTTTTGATTTCTTTTCCCTGATTACCTTCTCAGGCATCTCTTGCTTCTTGTGTCTGGATGTCAAATTTTCGATTCAACTCTAGTTTTTTCCTCAAGAATGCTTGAAAGTCCTCTATTCCACTGAAGGACCATATTTTCCCCCGAAACAAAATACTCAGTTTTGTTGGGTAGGTGACCCTTGGGTTCATTCCCAGCTCTTTTGCCCTGCAAAATATCATATTCCATGCCCTTGGATCTCTCAGTGTAGAAGCTGCCAGGTCCTGTGCTATTCTGATTGTATTTCCACAATATTGAAATTGTTTCTTCCTGGCTGCTTGTAGTATTTTCTCCTTGATCTGGGGATTCTGGAACATGGCTATAATATTCCTGGGAGTTTTCTTTATGGGATCTTTTCTAGGAGGTGATCTGTGGATTCTTTCAACCTCTATTTTGCCCTAAGGCTCATTTGAGTTAATCTATTTTTTCAAGGTGTTATTTTCCTCAGTCAGGCTGTCGACCCTCATTTCATACTTTTCCTCCATCCTTCTCATTTCTTTTCCCAATTTTTCCTCCACTTCTCTTATTTGATTTTAATGTCCTTCTTAAGGTCCTCTATGGCCTGTAACCCACTCATGTTTTCCTTTGGGGCTTTTGGAGCAGGATTTCTGACCTCCTCCTATTCTATCCTTTGATCCTCTTTGACCCCAAAGTTGGAGTCTAAAGTTTCATTTTTCTGTTCAATTTGTTTCTTTTGCCTTGGCATGTTGCCACTTAATTACTTGACTTTTGTACTTATTGACACAGTAGGTCTCTACCACCAGAGTAGCTTTTGTCCCGAATGTGTGGGGGGTCAACTTCCGTTTCTAGCAAGCTGGATATCCACCCCACTACCTCCCCCCCAGACCACAATCCAGATCCAGGGAGGTTAAAGCAAGAGCGATTACCCCCCAAGCCTGATCTCTGGATCTCCCTAGAGTTCACAGGCCAGGACCTGGAGCTTCCTCTGAAAACTACAAAATGACGTGTCTCCTCATGGGCTTCTAGCCCCCAGGGGAGAAAGCTGATGCGTTCCCCAAATACTGGTCCCAAAGTCCATAGGCCACTAACCTCTCACTTTGTCCTAGGAATGTCTATGTTGATAATTCTGGAATTGCCATAGCTGCTGGTGTTCTGGGGTCCCTCCAGCCAGCTGCTGGCCCAGCCGCCCTGGAGCTAAAACCGCAACTCAGGCGGACCTGTGCTTGGCTCCCCTTGCTCTGCACACTGCACTGCTGGCTCTCAGACCACTGCGCTGGTCCTTCCTGCAGGGCTGCTGGGCTGTCCTCAGCGGGTGGTTAGCTTCTCTGTGTTGTTCTGTGGGTGCTGGGGCTCCAGAAGTTGTTCAGAGTCCCCTTTTACATAGTTTGGAGGTGATCTGGGGGGAGAGTGGCTTGGACGCACTGGTTCCACTCCTCCATCTTCCAGACTCTGATTTTAACTCTACATGCGTCTTTTTGTTCCTAGTGTGTCTTTCGTAAATAATAAGTTTTGGATTCTGATTTCTAATCCAATTTGTTATCCTTTTTCAATTTATGGGTGAGTTCATCTCATTCATACTTACACTTATAATTGGTAACTGTGTATTTCCCTCCATCCTGTTTTCTTATTATTACCCTTCTCTTTTTTTACCCTGTCATTTCAATATATGTTTTGCTTCTGACCTCTTTCTCCCTTAATCTACCTATCCTCTCATGACCCCTTGTTATCTTAACCCCCATGTAATGTTTAGTGGTTCCCATTTCTATTTGAGTTTGACAACACTGATCTAGAGAAACCCTGAATCTATCTCCCTCATTTCCCTACTACATCTCCGGAGATATCCTTTATAACAAAGAAAAAAAAAAACATCATTTCCAGTTTTGATACTACAAACAGGCATATCTTTAAATATTTTACTATATGTGGAACTTTCTGTCAATATCCTCCTGAGGGTAATATCCTGGAAGTGGAATTACTAGGTCAAAGCATATAGGCATTTAAACATTTTCACCCCATAATCCCAAATTGCCTTCCAGACTAGTTATACTAATTTGCAGCTCTGTTCAAAGTGCATCAATGTGACTGTTTTCCCACAGTCCCTTTAATATTGACTAGTCCCATCTTTTGTTATCTCTACTGATAATCAAGTAAAACATCAGGGCAATTTGATTATTAAGGGCTTTTGATATTTCAGGAACCACAGCTATAAATAATCAGTGACACAACTCTGTTTTTGAACTGGGGAACAGATTGTAATCATTACAAGTGTAATATAATTTTCCATAAGTAATGCAGACCTTTCTCATCTTGTATTCAATTTAGTCTCCAATCTATTGTTCATATACAGTTCTGATTCCAAAATGTGTACTGATGCACTAACTAAATGAAATATTCTTGTAATTGCATGTCTAGACAGAAAGATGCTTTTTTCACTTAAAAATATGGATTATAAGAGTTTTCACTTTTGAGTAATTAAGGATCTCATTAAGAAAGCTTTGTTATATTGTGCGGTTTGGTAAGATCAGCATGATATTTTCTGCAAATATTAGCATTTGGAGGACTTTTGGGAATCTTTCTTTAATTAGCTCTTGGAATCAGGCATCCTCCCTGCTAGTGGTGAATATTTTTGTTAAACATATTTATCACTGTTTTATTCCTCAATTAATGTTTATAATGAGGTTATAATTTCTGTCATTTATTTATCAAATGATAAATATCTGTATTTATCAAAAAATTGTACGAATACAGTATATGCTTGAAATGTTTCAGTTTGTAAAGTAATAGTCTTTAAAATTATAAAACCATATATTGGGGATTTTTAAAATAAATCAAACAATAAACACTACTGTCTCTTGTATCCGCTGATGCTTTTAATGAATTGTGTGGTTGTAAAAGTGGATTTTATTTTGAAAACATTTTATTTTGAAAACCTAGCTGTTCCCATGTCAAATCATCATCCACGCTATCCTTGGTATGTCTCACAGAGATTGCATAAGGATGAAAATTTGGCATATGCATCAGTAGCTATTTATATTCTCTATTACTTTTTTGGGGGAGTAGTAATATTGGTCATTTATCTCTCTCTTTTTAAAAAATTCTTCCCCCCCTCCCTACCACTATAAGATTTTTTTTTTGTCAAGAAGCCACTTTGATGGTCTCAAATCTCTAAGACATTTTCCTAGTGTGTGCTTGGTTTTCCTGACATTGAACTTCATCGTATTGGGGACTCAAGAAAATTGGTGTTTCCATTACATTGTTGATGCAATGAGATTGCTATAAACGTTCTAGCAAATTTACAGAAGTTGTTGTTTTAGTTCTGTTTTCATCTATGAATGTTCTTCAGGTGATGTGGTTTAATTGGATCTTGTTCCAAGCTTCCCAAAGCAGTATTTTTCACCTTTGCTACTCTTCAATGTTCTATGAGAAAATACATCTTCTAATTTTCCTATGTTGTGTTTTACAAATGATTTTATATTCAAACTTGTGTTGCTCAGGTCTTTCATGTCTCTCTAAATGACAAGAAGAACTAGTATTTACTGGCTAGTAATTTCGGGGATGTATTTTCCCCTTAATATGGAAAATTGATTTAGGTATATAATCAGTACCTTCAATTCTTTTTTTTTTTCTTTTTGGAGGGCAATTGGGGTTAAGTAACTTGCCCAAGGTCACATGGCTAGGTTTTTGTTTGTGTGTGTTAAGTGTCTGAGCCCGGATCCAAACTCAGGTCCTTCTGACTCCAGGGGCGACGCTCTACTCACTGCGCCACCTAGCCGCCCCGGTACCTTCAATTCTTTTCCTTCCTGTCTTTTAAACTTGTTGCAGTCTGATTTCTGTCTTCATCATTCAACTGAAATCACTCTGTCCAAAGCTGCCAATAAGCTCTTAATCACAAATCTTACTGCCTTTTCTCAATTTTTATCCTTCTTGACTTTTTTGCATATGTTGATACAACTGAATGCTTCTCCTCATTTTGCTCCTTTCTTCCTAGGTTTTTGTGACACTATCTTTCTTGGTTTTCCTCTTAACTATCTGACCCCACCTTCTAGGTCTCTTCTGGTGTCACTCCCATTCACCACAGATGTTGCCCAAGAGCCTGACCTTGGTCATCTTCTGTTTTTCCTCCATATTCTTCCCTTTGAAATCTTATCAGCTTCTGCTGATTCAATGAACAACTCTGATGATAATTCCCAAATCTACTCTTCCATCTCAAAACTGTCTCCCGACCTTTAGTCTCACATGTTCAACTGCCTATTCAGCATCTCAAACTGTATATCCTAGAGATTATTTAGACTCTATATCTAAAAATAAATTCTCCATCTTTCTCCACAGGTCTTTTTTCTTCCTAATTTTCATATTTTATACTTATTATTTGAGCACACCACCATTTTCCTAGATAATCAGACTCACAATCTATGTGTCATCTACAAATTCTGATTCTCTTTCACCTATCATATCAAATATGTTGCCAAGTTTTATCAATTCTATCTTGGTATCATCTCTCATATTCACTCCCCTTCTCTCTATAACTCTACTATCATTTTTGTGTAAGCTCTCATCACTTCATACATAGATCATTGAAATTGCTTATGATTGGTCTCCTTTCCTTAATTCTCTTTCTGCTCTAGTCCATCTTTCATTCAGCTATTAAATTGATCTTCCTCAAGCACAGGTATGACATTGTTATTTCAAGTCTCATTCCCATCCTATTTGATAAACTCAGGGGCTCCCTATTACCTTCAGGACCAAACTTAAAATCTCATTTGATGTTCAAAGTCCTTTAAAATCTGACCCTCCCAACCCTATCTCTTTAGTTTTCTTGCATCTTATTTTCCCCTTATACTCTACATTTTAACCACACTGACCTCCTGGGTATTTCATACTCAAAACATTCTGTTTCCTAACTTAGAGATTTTCACTGGCTATACCCCATCTTTGGAATTATCTCCCTCATAATCTCCATCTTTCAACCTCCCTGGCTTCTTTTACATCCCAGCTAAAATTTACCTTCTATAAGAAGAATTGGCTAGAGTTGGATCCAAAATGGAAGAGTAAAGGGAGAGATTTCTGAGTTGTCCCCCAAATCCCTTTAAATAATGACTTTAAACAAATTCTAGATCAGTAGAACCTACAAAAAGAAGTGGAGTGGAACAAATTTCTAGCCCAAGACAAATTCGAAGGTCAGCAGGAAAGGTTTGATGCACCAGAGTGAGAAAGGAATGAAGTCTAGTGCAAGGCATGCCAGCACAAACTGGACACAAGAAAACCAGGAACAGCCCTTGGAAGTCACTGAATCAGGAGCAGCAGTGGTTACTTCTGGAGGTTTCACCCCACAGATGCTAAGGGGTCAAACCACTGGTTAGAAGGAAATTACAAGGTTCTCTTTCCTGGCACCAGGGGCAAGACTCTGTTGCTTTATCCATATTCAGAACTGGGTCACAGTTCTGGGTGGCACTCCCAGGGAAATAGGAAACACTAGCACATCAGCACTTGAAACCACAGTGGAGCAGGTACCCTTTTCACAGTTCTAGAGCAGAAAAGAATGCTTGTGACCACAGAGTGGAGCATAGATCAATAGAGTAGTAAAGACCTCTCCTTAGATCATACCACCTTGGAAAAATTGAAAACTTACAGGCCCCTAGAAATATCTCTGAAAACAGCTTTACAAAACATTTGAAACTGCACAGTTTGCCCTCCCCAATGGTAGCAGCACCATGTTTAACAAAGAATTAAAAGTCAAGCACTAGGCTGGGAAAATGAACAAATAACAACAAAAAAAAATCTGACCATAGATAGTTACTTTGGTGACTGGGAAAATCAAAACACACACTCAAAAGAAGGTAACAAAGTCAAAGCTCCTACATCCAAAGCCTCAAAGAAAATTATGAATTGGTCTCAGGCCATGGAAGAACTCAAAAAGAATTTTTAAAATAAAATAAGAGATGTAGAGGAAAAATTTGGAAGAAGAAAGTGAGTGACACAAGAAAATCATGAAAAATAAATTAATAGGTTGGTAAAGGAGACCCCAAAATACTGATGAAAACAATACCATAAAAAACAGACTAGGTCAAATGGCAAAAGAGATCCAAAAATCCAGGGAGAAGAATGCCTTAAAAAACAGAATGGGGCAAACAGAAAAAGAGGCACAAAAATTCACTGGATGGGAAAAAAAACCAACTCCTTAAAAAGAACAATAGCCAAATGGAAAAAGGATGTAAAAAGTTCACTGAAGAAAATAATAAATAAATATTAAATAATAGTAATACAGAAAATAATTCCTTAAAAATAGAATTGAGCAAGTGGAAGCTAATGACTTTATGATACATCAAGAAATAATAAAATGAAACCAAAATAATGCAAAAAAAGAAGACAATGTGAAACATCTCATTGGGAAAAATTATCTGGAAAATAAAGATGATTAAAAAAATATTTTAGGAAGGAAGGAGGGAAGAAGAGATGAAGGGAAGAAAAAGAGGTAGGAAGGAAGGAAACGGAGAAAATAACAGAGAAAGGTTTCTGTTTTCAATCAACTCACAGTTCACAATATGCAAAAATTATGTATAAATAATACACAAAGAGGATAAATTGTAAATAACCAACAGAGATTTTACACTAGCATTAAGGGGAGTCAGCATTTTGTTTTGTTTTAGCAATTTTTAAAATTTTATTTTCTCTCTTTTTTTCTGATAGCCATGATAAAAAAAAGCCTAGACATCATCTTTCAACAAAACATCAAAGGTATCCCAGGTCAAGGACAAAATATTGCAAGCATCCAGAAAGAAGCAATTCAAGCACAATAAAGCCACAGTCAGGATAACACAAGATTTAGTGACTTCTACATGAAAGGATCAGAGGTCTTGGAATATGAAAATCCAGAGGTCAAAAGAGCTAGGATTATAACCCAGAATTACCCAACAGAACTGAGTATAATCCTTCAGGGGAAAAATAAATGTTCAATGAAATAGAAGACTTTCAAGCATTTTTGATGAAAAGAACAGAACTGAATAGAAAATTTGACTTTAAAATACATAAAATAAGCATAAAATAAACAGGGAAGGGAAATCATAAGGGCATTAATAAGGATAAAATACTCACATTACTTCATGGGAAGATGATAGTTATAACTGGTAAGAACTTTATCATTATTAGGGAAGTTAGGAGTATATATAGATAGAGGGCCCATGTGTGAGCTGGATATGAGGGGATGATATCTAAAAAAATAAAATTGACAGGTGAGAGAGGAACATACTGGGGAAAAGGGAAAAGTAGAGGCAGAATGAGGTAAATTATCTCACATATAAGAGGGAAAAAAAAGGTTTTCCAATGGAGGGGAAAGGAGGAGGTGAGGGAGAGTGAATGAACCCTACTCTCATCAGTATTACCTCAAAGAATGCATAACATACACATTCAATTTGGTATTGAAATCTATCTTGCCCTACAAGAAAGTGGGGGCAGGGGAAGGATAATACAAAGGGGGTGATAAAAGGGAGAGCAAATTGGAGAAGGGTTAGTTAGAAGCAAAACACTTTTTTATGACATTTCTAATTTTAATAAATATCATTAATTTTTTCTCCATCTAGACAATCAACAAAATTTAAGAAAAATATTTTTGTGTATTAACCAATTTTACAGATAGGACCCCAAAATAATTTTTTTTGCTTCCATATTCAAAGTCCAGACCTTGTTGGTCAAGGCAGCCTCTGAAGAACAGGACTGATGATAAGATTGGCCTAACACAGGGAACATTCTCCTCAATCTTGGGCAGGATGCCACCCATTTGGGAAGGCTTGTTTCTGATTAAAATGTAAAGAAAATCTAATCTAGGTGAATTCTGACTGTTGTTCAACTTAAGTGGTATGGGTGTAGAATAGGTTCCCTTGTTGGTTGGTAGTTGTCTTTCTTTCTTGAAGAGGACTCAAATGACATCACAATGGCAGTGTCAAGTTACACAGTGTAGACTGTGGCTGACCAGACCAATACAAGCTCACAATGCTCTACCACAGGTGGAAGACAAATAGCCAATGTGAATATTTCAGTTAGATCCTCTAAATGTGCACATCTCACATTTCTTTTGATTTATTTCAATTCGGCTTTGCTCATAGAGCACAGCCCTTTCTCTGATGGGGGCACACCATGCTGGGTGGTCCTGTGTAAGTGTCTCCCTTCGTGTGACAACACAATCAATCCAAAATTCTTGAGAGAGATCTTGAAAGTGTACTTGCATCACTTCTTTTGACCACCATGTAAGTCCTTGCCCTGTGTGAATTCTCCATAAAATAGTCTTTTTGGCAAGCATACATTTGGTGTTTGAACAACATGGCCAGTACATCACGGTTATGCTTTATGCAGTAGAGTCTGAATGCTTGGCTTCACTTACCGAGGTAAGTGAACTTATCCACAGCATTCAGAGCTCCTCCATTTGTTATAACTGATGGTTCAATATATGGACGGTGTGCTGCTAGCTGATGGAGTACCTGCCTTTTCTTGTTATTAATTTTTAGGGCAAACAAGCAGCAGAGAATCAATCCATACTTTGTTGTATTTCAGAGGCTACATTCAGTGCACAATCATATGCAAACAGAAAATTATTCACCAGCACCCCCTCCAATTTGATCTTGGCTTGTCAGTGTGATAACTAACATTGATGTGAAATTGATGTACAATTTTTATGAACTTCTGTAGGCAAGCAAATTTTGAGATAATTTTCCATAAGCTTTCACAACTGACAGTACCAAAGAGCTTGGAAAGATCTACAAACATTGTGTACAGACCACTGTTCTGCTCCTGGCATTTCTCCTGGAGTTATCAGGCAGCATACACCATACTGAATGTTGCTCAGCCCTTTCAGAAGCCACACTGGCTCTCAGATAGATGACCATCTTCCAGGTGAAGAATCAGTCTACTAAAAATAAATCTGGCAAGAATTTTTCCAGCAATGACTAAGAGAGAGAACCCCTGCGATTGTCACCGGATGATCTATTTTTTTTACCTTTATAGAGATGGACAATGGAGGCACCCTTGAACAACTAGAGCATAACCTCCTTTTGCCATATAACCTGGAAAATTTCAGTCAGCTTTTGTATGAGCAAGGAACCCCCTACCTATAAATCTCAGGTGGAATAGAACCAGCATTAGGTGCTTCACCACACTAAAGGAGTTAAATGGCATTGAAAACCTCTTCTTCAGTTGGAACTTCAGCTAGGAAGGGATTGACTTCAACCTTAGGTAAAACAGTCAGTGGCTTCAGCATTAATTGATGATGGTCTGTTGAGAACACTATGAAAGTGTTCAGACTATCTCTTTAGGATCAGATCCTTATCACTAATCAGTGTGGTCCCATTAACAGTAGTTGAGATGCTCCATAGCTCTTTGACCCATAAATAGCCTTTAGGGCATCATAAAAGTGCTTTGGATATTACTACCAGCATAGAACTGAATTTCATCTGCCTTCTTACTGAGCAAAGAATTCTGCATCTCTCTAAATTGCAATTGTACTTTATATTTGATGGGATTAAAGAAGCAAAACACTTTTGAAGGGGGACAGGGTGAAAGGAGAAAGAATAGAATACAGAGAGGAATGGATAGAATGGAGGGAAATACAGTTAGCAGTTGTAACTGTGAAAAAAAATGAAGCAAATTTTTCTGATAAAGGCCTCATTTCTGAGACACATAGAGAACTGTTTCAAATTTATAAGAAATAAGAGGCATTCCCCAGTTGATAAATGTTAAAGATGTATGAATTGTTTTCATGTTAAGTTATCAAAGCTACCTATAACCATATTTAAAAAAGCATTCTCACTGCTAATTGAAGAAATGCAAATTAAAACAATTCTGAAGGAACTACCTCTTACCTATTGGATTGACTTATAGGACAGAAAAGGAAAATGGCCAGTTTTGGAGGGGATATGGGGAAGAAAAATAACAACAAAAAACAAACAAACAAAAGAGACATTAATGTACTATTGGTGGAATTGTGTACTGATTCAATCATTTGGTCCAGCAATTTGGAACTATGCCCAAAATGCTATAAAACCATATATATTCTTTTACCTAGAAATATCACTACTAGGTCTGTTTCCCAAAAAGGGATAAAAACAAAAAAAGAAATGGACCTATATGTACAAAAATATTTATAGTAACTCTTTTAGTGTTGGCAAAGAATTGGAAATTGAGGGAATACCTATCAATTGGGGAATGCCTGAACTAATTGTGGTATTCGTTTATGAAGAAATACTATTGTGCTATAAGAAATGATGAGTTAAATGCTCTCAGAAAAACCTTTAAAGATTTACATGAGATTATGCAAAGTGAAATGCACTGTCTACAAAATAACAGCAACAATATGTGATGCTCACAGGTGCTTAACCTACCCTATATTATATTCATATGAAATATTAGTGTTTTCAGAGTTTTATTTGGGTGTATTTGGGAGCATGGTGATAAGAAAGAGCTTATCTTATTTCCCAAAGATAACCCAAAAAATAACTGAAAAAAATCACTCTTTTAAGATCCTTATCTTGGTATTTATTAGAGCAGCGGTTAAGTGTTTTTTTGTTTGTTTGTTTGTTCGTTTTATAATTAATCTAATGAAGCCTGTGGGCCCATTCTCAAAATAATGTTTTTATAAGCATATAATTACAAAGGTAATCACTTTGTTAAAATACAGTTATCAAAATATTTGTAAATAACATCATATACCTCATGTAAAGAATTTGTGTTTTAGAAAGTATCACAGGGCATTAAAAAACCTTCTACAAATAAAATAAAAACAAACAAAAAAAACCCCAATATGTGATGCTCAGCTGTGAATGACTTAGCTGTTCTAGGCAATACAATGATCCATGCTATCTACCACCCAGAGAAAGAACTGAAGGTGTCCGAATACCAGTTGATACATGCCTTTTTCTAACTTTATTTTTCTTGAGGGCTATTTTTTAAGTCTTTGTTTCCTTTCACAACGTTACTCTTATCAGAAAAATTTTGCAGGACTTACACGTGTATAACCTAAACTGAATTGCTTGCCTTCTTAATGAGATTTAAAAAGGGAGGAAGGGATAGAATTTGTACATCAAAGTTTTAAAAATGATTGTTAAAATTATTTTTACATGTAACTGGGGAAAATAAAATGCTAAAAAAATTACCAACCAACCAAAAACAAAAACATTTTCTCACTCCCCTTAGTGTTAGTGTAAAAACTTTATTGATCATTTACAATTTATCCTTTCTTATTTAAACTTAAATGTTTTCATTTCCCTCTTCCATTAGACTGTGAGTTCATTGAAAACAGACCTAACTTTCTCTTTCTTTTCTTTTTGCCTTCCTTCCCTCCTTCCCTGCCTTCGTCCTTTCCTCCATTCCTCCATTTTCTTCTTTCCTTCCTTCCTTCCTTCCTTCCTTCCTTCCTTCCTTCCTTCCTTCCTTCCATTCATTCTTTCTTTTTTTCTGTTTCTTCCTCCCTCCCTCCTTTCCATCCTTCCTTCTATCCATTATTAGTATTTAAAACAGTGCCTAGATCATAGTAGGCACTCAATGCTTGTTGATTGAATAACTGATAACTTTTAAACTTCTAAGTTTAGTAGGAAATTATCCTAATCTATGTCAATGTCTTTTTTCCCTATTTTCTATTTTACCATAAACATTTTAACTTTAAATCTATGTTGTTACTGCTTTTCATCATTTTCCAAAATTCCAATTTATTATTTTGGTTCTTTGTCCCAAATAGCTGGTGATATGACTTCCTCATTGGCAATGAGCATCTCAAGATTAGAAATATAGAAAATTTTCTTTTAGAGAGCTGTTACTGCTCACCTTGTCCCCTGCAATTTCTTATTCTCTCCTTAAAGTAAGTGTGAATATTTTAGTAGTTTATAAGAAGCAGAGGAAAGTATTGTATAAAGCATTAAACTTCAAGTCAGGAAGACCTGGTATCAAATCCTGCCATTAACATGTAATTACTTTGTGATTCTAGGAAAGTTATGTAAATTCTCTTAGTATCCATTCCTGCCTCTGTAAAGTGAGGTGTTGGATGGTCTCTTAGGTTCCTTCTGGCAGCTAGGAGGCACTGTGGTTAGAGCACCAGGTCTGGAGTCAAGGCCTCAGACACTTAGTAACTGCATAATCCTGGGCAACTCATTTAACCTTGTTTGCCTCAGTTTCCTCATACATAAAATAAACTGGAGAGGGAAATGGCAAACCGCTCTAGTATATTTGGAAGAAAACCCAAAATGGGGTCATGAAGAATCAAACATTATAACAAAATGGCCAAGTTAATGATTTGTTGTCTGGGCTTTAGAAAACCCAGCGTCATTTGTACTTCAAGATGAAACTTTGGAATATGATATTATAGAAAATCAACATTTATTTAGAAAATCCCTATATTAAATTGCTACTAACTGAGTTTTTCCCCATATTATTTCAAATACTGTTTTCAAATGAAAAATTGTAAGCAACATTTGTCATATTTACAGAAGTCTTTTTTTCAGAGTACCAGCCAAAAATCTCCTGATCACTATTACATACAGTAGGCAGGTATAAAGAAATGTAATGAATACTAAAGGATGACTGGTAGAATAGTGATCTACACCACTGTAGATATTATCCACACCAATGAGATCACGGATCCCTTTAAATGTTGAACTACAGAGCTCTTTATAATTAAATAATGATATCAAACTCTAGAAGAAGGATGTTTAATCATTTAATATTTAACCATGACAATGATTATATTATGCTCATCTTTATAGTCTATAAAAACCAGTAAATATTAGAAACTATTGTGATAATATAATAGCTGTCAGAGAAAAAATAAAATTGAATCTGATATAAAGGAATAAAAATACTTATGATTATACATATAGAATGTCGTTACTAGAAATGATTATCTGCTGTTGTTTGCATATCATCCTTTAGTTTCTGTCAGGAAGTCTGAATTTATAAGCTCCTAGGGTTCAAAGATTATGATAACATTCACTGTTTTCAGGACCTAATGCAGCAGCAGATGAAAAACTGCTGTTAGTTTTGAGTAAAGATGCATCATTCAAAGGATTGGGCTCCGACTCATTTGGTAGAATGAGTGTAATCTCTACCTCAAAGGGAGAATCACAAAAATTTCAAATAATACCAAGGAAAAAATAATCAAAAACAGCCCTCTAAATTAGCTCTGCCATGGAAAGTTTTGATTATTACCTTTTATGGCAGACCAGAAAAGAACTATAATGGTTTTATAACTGGCAGAAGGTGAATATGAATTTCAAGAATTTTAAGAATACACACACATATTCAAGCATATATGTGTTTGTGTATAGATATACACTCATATATACATACACACATATACACACATACATATAATTTATATATAAACAAATAATATAATATATATATATAATTTACATATATATAATTTCCTATATATTCCTATATATACAATACAACTATATTATATCCTGAAGAGTAAATAAATTTGGGTGTGGACTGGAGCTACAGGTCCAATTTGATAGAAGTTTGATCTCTAATTTCCTAAAGGTAAAACTGGGAAATATTATAGCATAATTGTGACTGATACCAGAGTGAAATCTTAAGTTATAAGGACTAAGTCAAGCCATAAGGGGAGCTCACAATATCATATAATTTGAAGGTAATTTTCCCATCCTCCTTCATAATAAAATATTCTATCTATCATATAAGATTCATTCCTTTGACTCATGAAAGCCTTTTCATCTTAAAAAAAAAGTGTCATTGTAAAAATGTATGTAGGTACATCCTAGAAGGCAACTTTTAATTGCTCTTATCAATTAAATCCTTAATAATATTAGACTTTTAAAAACCATGTCTATATCATCAAGGAGAATTTACAACATTCTGAGAGTCAATGTTACCTGTTAAGTATCATTTGTAAAAGGGGATGCCTGATGGACCTTACCAATTATAATCTTCTTTTCCCTATGGACTCAGGGATGAATTTTTTCCTTTCTGGTAGGAAATACTTGTAAGCTTTTTTTTTTGCCTCATTTGGAATTAATGATTAGAAAGTAATCATTCAAAGTTATAGGTGGTGTTACATCTTTTAAGGATTCTTATATATGACCTAACTATATCCACAAAATTGGTCCATCAATACATATATTTTGAACAAATGTTTGTCAAAGAATTGAACAGGAGGAGGAAAGTGAATTAGATTGCTTTAAATAAATTATTTAAATGATTGTAATTATTCCAAGCTTCTCACTGAAATAGATACTCATCATGTAGTCAACAATTAATTTTAATCAACAATTAACAAGTATGATGATAAATCATCATGGAATACCACAGTCTTTGAAGATAATGTTACTCAAATGACAAATTATGATATGAAACACATTGTTATCCAATAATAATAATAATAATAAAGCAATATAAAGGATGTAATAAG
The DNA here is from genome assembly GCA_011680675.1 of Gymnobelideus leadbeateri. Taxonomy (NCBI): domain Eukaryota; kingdom Metazoa; phylum Chordata; class Mammalia; order Diprotodontia; family Petauridae; genus Gymnobelideus; species Gymnobelideus leadbeateri. The sequence goes on from WOXC01002807.1 coordinate 30,524, forward strand.
AAAGATATTGACAGGAAGAGAAGGTGAAGTATTAATATATTGTGAGAGTGATAACTAATGGACTGTTCATGTGTGTGAAAGTATCCATGAAATATCAAGAGAAATGTAAGACATATAATTAGGATGCACTCTTTGGGAATAATTTATGAGAGGATGTGGACAGGAGTTAAATTTGACAATGAGAGCAAGGCTATGGCTTTGCATTATCGTTGGCACATTTTCAAACCCACATATCCATTTAGGCACAAAAAACTAGTAGATAGTTGAGAACAAGACCTTTTAGGAATAGGCCAGAATCCAAAGCCACTCCTTTTAGTTTATTCAGCATATCTTTAATGCATTGTTTTATGTTGCAAAATAATATTAACACGATTTGATTTCAGAAGATCTAAAAGCTTAGGGCAGAGATGTGAAGAATAGGATAAAAAGTGTTTCTCTTGCCAAAAATTCTTAGACAGATACATGAGAAAAAAAACAAACATTTTAATGGCTGCCTCATGTTAAATTTCTGTTTGTTAGCCAGTTGACTCTTTCCAGAACCCAAACTCAAGGTAGGTACAGATGAGTTTAATTTCAAAAAGAAGAAATTCAATGGTGACCCATTAAAAGGAACCCAGGCTACTACTATCATCTCTGGTGTTTGACTTCTTGATCTTATATCCATGAGATATTTTATTCAAATTTGTTTGAAGCTATAGAAAGCCTTTCTTGATTACCACTTCAGCATCCCCTTCCTATTGTTGACTGAGAGTATTGCCTGTTTAGCAGGTCATTCCTTGACACTTATGTCAAAGGCTGAGAAGTACAGAGAATACAACACTTCAAGGGCAGAGCCAAGATGGTAAAATAAAAGCAGGAACTTGCTTGAGCTTCCACTCCAACCACCTCCAATACCCATAAAAAATGACTCTAAGCAAATTTTAGAGGTATAGAACCACAAAATGACAAACAGAAACAAAGCTCCCACTGAAGGCAGCCTGGCAGGCTGACAGGAAGGATCTATTGCACTGGGCTGGATGTCCGGCACAGTCTTGCCTGAGTAGTGCTTGCCCAGAGGAGCATCCCAGACAGGTTCAAGCAGACTTCAGGAGACTGAATCACCTGCAGCTGTGGAGGGTTACAGACTTCTCAACCCATTAATGTCAAAGAGAAAGTAAAAGATCAGTAGAGAACTCTGTTGAAACTGGGTGAGAGAAGAGCACGATCTGGCCCCTGCCCCTGGGATGACAGAGGTGGAAGCGGCAGTTGCAGCTGCTGGTGGCTGGCTGCTTCTGGAGCTCCTGGCCTGCAGATATTATGGGACCAAATGAGGGTAATTCAGAGGGTAATCACTCTTGTTTTGACCTGCTTGGATCTAGGTTGCAGTCTTGGGTGATAGTCATGGGATGAGGAGCATGGCAGAGCTTGTGATGGCTACAGAGAACATACCCTTCTCATAGCTCTGACAACAGCTATGAAAACACCAGAAATTTGGGACACAGCCCTCTCTGCTCTGGAAGCAGAGTTCTACCATGGCAAATAGCTCAAAAGACAAGTAATTGGCTGGCAAAATGAGCACACAGAGGAAGGGCAATCAGACCATAGAATCTTTTTTGGGGGACAAAGAGCATCAAAATATGGAACCAGAAGAAGACAACAAAGTCAAAACTCCTACATCAAAGCCTCCAAAAATATGAACTGATTACAGGCCATGGAGGAGCTCAAGAAGAATTTTGAAAATCAAGTACGAGAAGTGGAAGAAAAACTGGGAAGAGAAATGAGAATTATGCAAGAAGATCCTGAAAAGTTTGTCAACAGTCTGCTAAAGGAGACACCCAAAAATACTGAAGAAAATAACACCTTAAAAATAGACTAACTCAAATGGCAAAAGAGGACCAAAAAGTCTATGGGAAGAAGAATGCCTTAAACAGCTGAATTGCCCAGATGCAATAGGAATTTCAAAAACTCACTGAAGAGGATAATTCCTTCAAAATTACATTGGAGCAAATGGAAGCTAAGGACTTTATGAGAAATCAAGAAACTATAAAACAGATCCAAAGAAATGGAAAAAAATAGAAAGCAATGTGAAATATCGCATTAGAAAATACTCTGACCTGGAAAATAGATTGAGGAGAGATAACTTAAAAATTATTAGACTACCTGAAAGCCATGATAAAAAAGAGAGCCTAGAATCATCCTTCAAGAATTTTTCAAGGAAAATTTCCCTGATATTCTAGAAGCAGAGGGCAAACTATAAGTTGAAAGAATTCCCCACTTACCTCTTGAAAAAAGGTCCCCAAAAGAAATCTCCTAGGAATATTATAGCCAAATTCCAGAGTTCCCAAGTCAAGGAGAAAATATTAAAAGTAGTCAGGAAAAAATTGAGTACTGGGAAACCCAATCAAGATAACATAAAACCTAGTAGCTTCTACATTAAGGAATCAAAGGGCTTGGAATATGATATTCCAGAGGTCAAAGGAGCTAGCATTAAAACCATGAATCATCTACTCAGCAAAACTGAACATAATGCTTCAGGAGAAAATATGGTCATTCAATAAAATAGAGGATTTTCGAGCATTCTTGATGAAAATCCCAGAGCTGAACAGAAAATTTTACTTTCAAATAAAAGAAGCAAGAGAAGCATTAGAAGGTAAACAGGAAAAAGAAATCATAAGGAACTTATTAAGGTTGAACTATTTTCATTCCTACGTGGAAAGACAATATTTGTAACTCATGAGGCTTTTCTCAGTATGAGGATAGTTGAAGGGAAAATATATGTGTGTGTGTGTGTGTGTGTACATACATATATATGTATGTATAGGAGAGTGTATGTGTGTATAAATATATATGAGTGTGTGTAAATGTATATATGTATATATAGATAGAGGGCACAGGATGAGTTGAATAGGAATGGATGATATCTAAAAAATAAAATTAAGAAGTGAGAGAGGAATATATTGGGAGGAGAAAGGGAGATATAAAATAGAGTATATTATCTTATGTAAAAGAAGCAAGAGAAAACTGTTACAATGGAGGGGAAGAGCAGGAAGTTGAAAGGGAATGGGTCAACCTTACTTTCATTGAATTTGGCTTCAGAATTGAGTAACATACACACTCATTAGTGTATCTTACCCTACAGGAAAGTAAGGGGGAAGTGGATAAGAAGCGGGATTATAGAAGGGAGGGTAGACTGGGGGAGAGGGTAGTTAGAAGCAACACTTTTCAAAAGAGACAGAGACAAAGTAGAGAATAGAATAAGTGGGGGGAGGGATAGGATGGAGGGAAATGTAGTCTTTCACAATATAACTTACTATGGAAATGTTTTGTGTAACTACACATGTACAACCTATATTGAATTGCTTCTCTTCCCAGTGTGGGTGGGTGAGAAGGGAAGAAAAAGAATCTGGAAGTCAAAGTTTTAAAAACAACTGTAAAAATATGTTTTTTACATTCAACTGGGAAATAAGATATACAGGTACTGGGGTATAGAAATCCATCTTGCCCTACTAGAAAGTTAGGATGGTGGGTAGGAGAGTGTATAAAAAAGAAGAGATTGAGGGAAGGGTATTCAGTAGATGCACTATCTTGGGGTGGGGGCAGGGGAAAGAAGGAGGAATATTTGTAACTCAAATATTTGTAACTCAGGTTATAAAGATAACTTGTGGAAATGAATGTTGAAAACTAAAAATAAATAAATGAATTTAAAAGAAAGAAAAAAAACAAAAGTATACAATAATTCATATTTTTATTGTTTGTTGATTATTAAAAATAATTTAATTGGAAAAGGGGGACTTCTTCGAGCCAAGATAGTGGTATAAGCAGTAAATTGATGTAGGTCTCCCATATTCACCTTCAAAATAACTATTAAATAGCATCCAGGAACAAATTCTGCAGCAGCAAAGCCAGCAGAAAGACAGTGTGGAATGGTCTTTTAGCCTGGGAGACTTAGAGGATCTGCAAGAAAGTTCCATCTCACTTGGGAATAAGGGGAGAACATTATAAGAGGGGGAGCATCCTAGCAAGGCAGCAGCAAGCCCCACCTCAGCAAAGGAACAGAAGAACTTGACCTCCAGTGTGGGGTAGCAAATACCAATACCAGGTTTCCCCATGTCCCTTAATGTAGCCAGGTGAACTGGCAGACTCCAGCCCAGAGAAACAGTACTGCTTCACTCTAACCCTGGGCAAACAGGCACCCTCCAGCAGCCAGACCTCCATGTACTTCAGGGTAGTCCCAAGGATATGCAGAAACACCCCACCAGGCCTAAGTGCACAACAGACTGTGGTAGAGTGTTTTGAGGTCATATTGATCTGATCAGCCACAGTCAAACACACTGTACCTTGATCCCAACATAGTGTTGTCCTTTTGGTCCTCTTTGAGGATGAAGAAAAACAACTAATAACTCTGTGCTGTGTATATGTGTATATTTATTGGAAAATATGTTTGGAAAGGGGCTTGTTATTACTACTCCTAGTCTTACCTGTCACAAGACCCTTGGCAGTCAACTATTGTCAGTCTGTCTATAACTTTCTCTGCAACTCAAAGAAATTTACAAGTTGTGCAGGTCTGATGTAGGTCACCATTAAATATTTATTGGGCACACATTGAAGAATGAATAGAAGGAAGATAACATGCTGGACTGCATTTTGGAAACTGTACAGGGTTTTCAATGATCCCAATCCATACACTGATACCAACAAACAAAAATCTTACTACCTACTTGATTTCATTGGTGTTATATTCCTGCAAATGATGGGATAACACATTTGATTCATTTACCTCCCAAGACATTACTACAAGGCCAGGCACCATGATAGGCACTGACAATGCACAGAAAAAAATGAAATAGTTCTTGCTTTCACGGAGCTTATATCTGCAATATTAATGGGATATAAGGTCTTCCCTGCCCATTAATAGGTCTCAGGAGGAGCCCATTAAGGGAAACTTGATTAAAACTTGATTAGGAGAGGCTTGTTTTTCAGGAAGGCCCTTTGTTACTTTGTAATTACGTAGTTGGCCCTGAGGGTTGCTTTGCCCTCTGACCCTGAAGAACTGTATATATACTCTGAGGTTAACATTTTGCTTTTGGGATCACTCATTGGAAAAATGTTCCTGTGATTTGACCAGATGAGCCCCCGAGTTGCTGTTAAGGAACCCCCTGGCTTTGAAAAACCCAGATGTTGGTACTTCTCTGTTTGGTAACTATGTATGTATTGCCTTTGGTTGCTATGTATGTATTACCTTAGTCAGACAGTTGGATCTGTCTGTTGATCTGTGATAATTTCTTAGACAGAAACCCTCTCTGTTGGTCTTTATTTCTCTGCTTCTACTTTCTCTATTTTCTTTGTTTGGATTTTCTCTGAAGTTCAGGGTGATGATTTTTCCCTTGAACCGATGAACATAATTAAAAAAAATATCTGACCTCTTGAACATCTATCTTTAGTAGTAAAGTAGATATAAGAACCCATTCTAGCACCCATATTGAGTATGCAAGTGTAGTTGCTACTACAACATTTACTGGGAGAAAACTACAAGGACAAATACATTGAAATATTAAATACATTGAAAATAATTTTGAACATAGAGCAGAAGTAACAGGTGGTCACAGGCAATCAGGAAAGGTCTTGTGCAAAATTTAGCACTTAAACTGAATTTTTAAGGGAACTGGGAATCCTAAGAGGTAGAAGTGAGGAAGAAATTAATTTGAGCAAAAGGAACATCACAATCTCTGAAGAATTAAAACTGTGGAAAATTAAAATTGCCAAAAAAGCAATTGAATGATGTATTGATGGGAGTAAATGAGTTTTGTCATCTTATTAATTACTTAATTTCAAGAAATGTCATAAAATATATTAATAAGCAGATGGATGATCAGAAAAGCAGTTGGCCTGACCATGTAGCAAGAATGAGGGAGAACAGATTGAAATTCTCAAGGGCTGAAGTGGTGCCTATAAAACATAAAAAAGACCTAGAGGAAGGTCTCTAGCACTTTGGGTAGGTCCATTATGGTGATATTCTGGGAGGATGTAAATAACAGTCTTATAGGATGCATTTGGTATGTACCCCCGAGAAATAATTATACAGAGACCAATATTAATATTTATGTCAATAGAGAGGTCAATATTAGTATCATCAGTTGAGGGAGATCACTGAAACCTTGGAAAATCAAAGATTTATTTTTAAATATTATAGTTCTACAATTTAGACCATGTGTAACTTTCCTTTTTATGTCCTCTTCATTTTCCAAATAAGTAACCCTAAGTCAGGCTATCATTTCTATACAGACATAAGCACACACTATGAAATTGTAATGTGACCTACTATATATAATTTTGTAATTAAAATGTGGAGCTGTATTTTATTCCAGCTTAAGTTTCTAGTAATCTTAAGAGTTATCTCTACTCTCACATAGTGTAAGGATTTAGGTCAGAGGTCTCCAAGGCATGGAGAGACAAGCTTTTGTTGGCTTATACACTGTTTTCCTCTAATTTCACAAAATCTGAAATTCCACAACATTAGAATGTCTTTCTCTCATTCTTTTTCTCCTTTAGCAAGATGAATAACTTTATAGATATCACTATGACAAGCATAACATTACTTTGGGAATTGAAAGGAGCAAGCATTCTTCTTTGAGTCTTCAACTTTCTCCTTTTCAGTATAACTTTAAGTCATGATGATTATTTGATGGTGGCATAACTTGAAGGATTTTAAACACCTAATTTTTATGGATAAATCTTGTTTACATATTACCTTCATTACTAAATTTGCTTCTAACATTCAGAAAGCCATCTCTTGTTAAAAAAAAAGTTTTTTTTTTAAAGGGAAAAAATCAACAAAATTGATTAATGCCTCAATTTTATCTGACCAAATATTTATGTAAGACTCTAAACCTATACTACTATGCAAAGAAAGGAGATACATACCATACATACATACATACATACATACATACATACATACATATATATATATTTTTTTCAATACTTCTCTGAGACATACTGGTCATTTTTAAGGGACATCTTATTCAGAAGACTGAAGACAATATAGAATGAGAAGCAAAGAAAGAGAAAAAGAAATAAAAAACATCTTCCACAAATCTCTTATACCATAAATGACTTTAAACTTCTTATTTTAAGTAAGAAAAGTAATTGCTTATTCTGCCGCCCTTCTTTCATGGCCCACAATGCCTCATTTTTCCAACCTCATTTCAAGATACTAAAATTTTGATTTTATTTATTTTGAATAAAATTAATGTTTAATTTAAAAAATCTTTAAAAATTTTAAATTTATATAATAGCAAAATATTTCCATAACATAATGCAATAAAAAGATGAAACTGCAAATCTGCTATGCACAAGTTACTGTTCCTTTCAACTATACAACAAAATTATCATGTTAATTGCTTTTTTTCTTTCTCTTCCCAGGTCACCCTAGATATGGCTACCATTAGACATACACATATACATATATATGCATCTCTTTGTATATATGTATATACATGTATACATGTATACACACATTTATATATAATATTATTCTATACATACTTCTACTTATCAGTATTTTCTCTGGATGAAATTTGGAACTATGCCAAAAGGACTATAAAACTGTGCATACCCTATGATCCCATAATACCACTACTAGGTCTACATGCCAAAGAAATAATAAAATAGTGAAAAGGAACCACATGTACAAAAATACTAATAGCAGCTTTTGTGGTGGTAGCAAAGAATTGGAAATTGAGGGGATGCCCATCATTTGGAGAACGACTGGACAAATTGTGGAATATGAATGTAATGGAATATTATTGTTTCAAAAGAAATGATGTTTGGCTTGTGGACTTCAGAAAGATTTGCATGAACTGATTCTGAGTTAAATGAGTAGAATCATAAAATTATACACAGTAACAACAACATTGTGTGATGACCAACTTTGATAGACTTAGGTCTTCTCAGTAATGCAATCATTTAAGACAATTCCAGAAGACTCAACATGGACACTGCTATCCAAATCCAGAGAAAGAACTATGGAATCTGAATGCAAATTAAAGCATATTATTTTTTATTTTCTTGGTTTTTTTCTTTCTTGTGGTTTTCCTCTTTTCTGATTCTTCTTTCACAAATGACTAATGTGGAAATATGTTTAATGTGATCTCACAAATATAGCATATCAGATTTCATGCAATATTGAGAAAGGGGGAGGGTAGGAAAGGGGAGAAATTTGGAACTCAAAATTTTATAAAAAACGAAGGTTGAGGGGGCGGAGCCAAGATGGCAGAGTAGAAACAGCTCTTCCAAGCCTCTCTGCCCCCAGATTCCCCACAAACTATGTAAAAAAGGACTGTGAACAACTTCTGGAGCCCCAGCACCCACAGAACGACACAGAGAAGCTAACCTCCCGCTGAGGACAGCCCAGCAGCCCTGCAGGAAGGACCAGCGCAGCAGTCTGGGAGCCGGCAGCGCACAGAGCGCAGGAGCCGAGCCGAGCCCAGGTCCGCGTGAGCCGAGGTTTTAGCTCCAGGGCGGCAGGGCCAGCAGCCGGCTGGAAGAACCCCAGAACACCAGGAGCTGTGGCGATTCCAGAATTATCAACATAGACATGCCTAGGACAAAGTAAGAGGTTAGTGTCCTATGGACTTTGGGACCAGTATATGGGGAATGTGTTGGCTCCCTCCCCTGGGGGCTAGAAGCCCCTGAGGAGACATGCCATTTTGTAGTTTTCAGAGGCAGCTCCAGCTCCCGGGCTGTGAACTGTAGGGAGATCCAGCAATCAGTCTTGGGGGGTAATCGCTCTTGCTTTAACCTCCCTGGATCTGGATTGTGATCTAGGGTGGAAGTTGTGGGTGGGTTTACTGCTTGCCAGAAACGGAAGTTGGCCCCCCACACGTTTGGGACAAAAATTCCTCTATCTGGCCTTAAAGCCATAATGTGGCAACAAGCCCAAAAGTCAAGCAATTAAGTGGCAACATGCCAAGGCAAAGGAAACAGAAAAATGCAACCTAGACTCCTATTTTGGGGGCATAGAGCGGGAAAAGGACTGTGAGGTCAGAAGGCCTGCTCCAAAAGCCCCAGGGGAAAACATGAGCGGGTTGCAGGCCATAGAGGACCTTAAGAAGGACTTTAAAAAATCAAATAAGAGAAGTGGAGGAAAAATTGGAAAGAGAAATGAGAAGGATGCAGGAAAAGTATGAAATGAGGGTCAACAGCCTGACTGAGGAAAACAACACCTTAAAAAAACAGACTAGCTCAAATGGCAAAGGAGGCCCAAAAGGGCAATGAGGAGAAGAATGCCTTAAAAAGTCGAATTTGCCAGATGGAAAAAGAATCTCAAAAGTTCACTGAGGAGATTCATTCCTTCAGAGTTAGACTGGAGCAAATGGAAGCTAATGACTTTATGAGAAATCAAGATGCTGTTAAACAGATCCAAACAAATGAAAGAATAGAAGGCAATGTGAAATATCTCATGGAAAAACCACTGACCTGGAAAATAGATCCAGGAGAGATAATTTAAAAATTATTGGACTACCTGAAAGCCATGATCAAAGAAAGAACCTAGAAATCACCCTTCAAGAAATTCTCAAGGAAAACTGCCCTGATATTCTAGATCCAGAGGGCAAAATAGAGGTTGAAAGAATCCACCAATCACCTCCTGAAAAAGATCCCAAAAAGAAAACTCCCAGAAATGTTATAGCCAGGTTCCAGAATCCCCAGATCAAGGAGAAAATACTACAAGCAGCCAGGAAGAAACAATTTCAATATTGTGGAAACACAATCAGAATAGCCCAGGACCTGGCAGCTTCTACACTGAGGGATCGAAGGGCATGGAATATGATATTCCAGAGGGCAAAAGAACTGGGAATGAACCCAAGGGTCACCTACCCAGCAAAACTGAGTATTTTGTTTCAGGGGAAAATATGGTCATTCAGTGGAATAGAGGACTTTCAAGCATTCTTGAGGAAAAAACCAGAATTGAATAGAAAATTTGACATCCAGACACAAGAAGCAAGAGATGCCTGAGAAGGTAATCAGGGAAAAGAAATCAAAAGGAACTTATCAAAGTTGAACTATTTACATTCCTATATGGAAAAGCAATAACTGTGACTGATGATATCTTTCTCACTATGAAAATAATGGAAGAAGGGTGTGTGGTCATATGAATACATATGTGAATGTGTGTTTATATGGTTACAGTTATATATGGATAGAGGGCATAGGTTGAATTTGTTGGGAAGGGAGAATACTCAAGGGATGAAATTATGAGGTGAGAGAGGAAAGTGGCAAGAGGAGATGGGGAGAGACAGGGTAGGGTAAACTATCCCATGTAGAAGAAGCAAGGGGAAGTGGTTGCAAAGGTAGGGGGAGAATAAGGAAGGCTAAAAAGACAAAACCACATTCACATTGAATTTGGTTCAGGGAGAAAATGACATACATACTAAATGGGATATCTCAACCTGCATCAGGATAGGGGGAAGGGGGATGAGAGGAGGGATGATGGATAGGAAGGCATCCTTGGAGTGAGGGGAGGTTGGAAGTACCCACTATAGAAGAGGGACAGGATCATGTAGGGAATGGACCAGGTGGGGGGTGGGATGAGTGGGAGGGAATTATAAGCAGCCTTGTACAATATATCTACTATGATAATGTTTTGCATAGCTAGACATGTACAACATATACTGACTTGCTTATCTCCCACGAAGGAATGGGTGACAAGGGAGGAAGGAAATGGATCTGAAATTTGAGGTCGTAACATTAAATGTTTCAAATATATATTAAAAAAAACGAAGGTTGACAACTAAAGATAAATAAATTAGTTTTAAAAAAGAATCCTATTATTAAGATTCTGTTTTGTGGAGAAATTTAGCTTCTGATCACCTCCTCCCCTCAAATGAATGTCCCCACCTTGGTTCAGACACTGAATACTATTATCAGTGCCTCCACGATGTTTTCCTGATGTCATGCCTTCTTCTTTGTGCACACATTTATTAATCTATGAATGTATATTTCTTAAGAAGTCTATCTGAAAGAGAATACAGGGATGTGAATCAATACAGAACATACATTTCAAAAGAGACTAGTGGGAAACCTTAGTAAACATCAATAAGAAAAAAAGCCTTATCAGTTATTCACTCTTTTAGAAATAAGATTTGCCTTGGGGTTCTTTAACCAAGTTAGTTATTGATGGGAAATGCCAAACCTAGGAGATATCATTGCTGTTATAAACTTGGTAGATTGCCTCCCCTATACTTTCCTCTGTGTGTAGTATCTTAATCTTACTGCTAATACTACTGAAGGACCTATTTTTTTGTATTCCTTTATTTTCTGACCCTCAAGGGAGTAAGGAATGCTATCCAGGAGGTAAGAGGGGATTCATTGCAAATTGTGCCTGAAGGTTATTGGGAGCCTGAGTCACCAAAGAACAGAATATAGACAATAATGACACTGGGTTCATTTGGGAGACTTGAGGGGAATGGCTTTAGCAATCTAGGCAGCTCTCAGTATGTAAATGTTTTCCACCAATGGACAACAGCAAGTCTTCTGTATATTAAAGGCTTTGCGAATTGTATGGACCACTAATTTGTTCAGTAATATGGACACAGACTTTTATGTCTCAGGAACCAGATGTTTGTGACTCTATCCACTGTGAAGGATCCTTTATATGTACATATCTCCTAATGATTACAGAGACCTTTATATAAATTATCTTATTTGATCTGGAAAACAACCTTCTGTTTTAGATTGATCTGTAGTAGAAGTAGAGGATAGGTAGTAAAAGTATTATTCACATTTTGTGTATTGGAAAATTTAATTTTATAGAAATAAAGTCAATTAGCCTGAGCCACGTGCCTACTAAGTATGGGAGGTTAGATTTGAACTCCATTTTCCTAATTCGACTATACTTCC